>CATIWR010316009.1:0-38922 GCA_949677035.1 Omphalea diandra | reverse complement strand
CAAATGTTATAGCATCTCCTTGTTCTGTAAATCTTTCTCTTTGGCAGAGGTTGTCTAGGTAATCAAGTGTCTCCAGTCCTTCTATCCTCACTTCACTGAGATCACAATCCATATCCATTTTAAGTTTAAATTCATATATATTTAACAGGAAGTGCTCATCATCAGAACATGATTTTAAAAATTTTAAGCATTAAGATGCTACATGAAAAGATTTTGACACCGTTTGGAAACTTAGATTTTGAAAGAATTCAATAGAAAAGAATTCTATTATAATGGTCCTTTTGTTTGGAAAGTTTATTTAAAAGAATTCAATTCTAACATTTAAAAAAAAATGATTTGATGAGAAAGTCAAATTTAGTCAAAAGTTGTAAGATTTTAAAAGAATTCGTTCCAATAAAAATTCTCTCACTAATAGATTTTTTTTTCTTTTTCTCTTTTCTTACATGATTTGTTCCAAACAGGGCCTTTGAGAATGGAGCTTTCCAATGGGATGAGAAAAATTCGATTCTAGAAAATAAATCTGCAATTTGCCATATACTTCAAAACTTATTATCCTTTCAGTTTAGTGTTTAAAGTTCAGGAAATAATCCATACCTTATGTCAGAAACTGATAAATATGTGTGATATGCAAATGAAAAACTGAATGGTTTGCCATTGACGTTCCGAACTCTTGAAATTAATTGCAAATCTCCATTTCTTGCAAGTGATACCCGAAGACGAAACTCAAAACTAAAATGAAGAAGAAAAAGATCAGTTACGAGCACACATCACTTCAAAATTGTAGCCAGTATATGCCATGCGCTTGTGTGTGTGATTGGTGAAGATTTCTGCAGTTTTCTTGACCTTATTATTATCTCCTATACAAAATAGCCTAAGCAAATTATTTTCACTAAATTAAGAAATGACCAATGATTTGACTCCACTACAAAGATGCAAACTTTTTAACCTTTGAGGCACACAAAGAAAGAAATTCAAGACAATAAGAAAAGTAAATTATAGAATCCAAAAGTACCTATTTATTTCAATTAAAAACTTGGCCATGGAGACATACAAGACCTTTATTTCTTTTGTGTTTTTGGGACATCAACAGAAGCTTTTAAAGCATTCTAGCTCATACCTATGGGGCCAGTACTTCAGATCTTCTTCAGATGGTTTAAGCAGTAGGTCAATGAAGGATTTCCCTTGGGGATTATTGGGTTGCAAAGGAGGAGGATTGTCATCAATTGTCCAAGTCTTGTTCCTAGCAAACCCATGCTGCTGTAGTGATCCACAGTTTCCAAACTTCAAGCATCAAAAGAATTTATAAGCCACATACGTCAATGAACAATTTTCATTCATGAAAAAAGAGGATGACCAAAAGTACCTGAGGGAAACACATAGGGATCCCTCCCCTTATTGCTTTTGGGGGCTTAAAGATAGCCTGCAATAACGAAACATCAGACGGTGAATCTGCTTCAAGAAGTTAACAGGTAGAAATTAACGAGTGATAGGCCAACACCAGAATAGCCTGCTTAGAAAATAAATTTTGAAGAATGATACAATGATTTTGGACAAACTTACAGTTCTTGCATAGCCCCTCATGTATCAAAACATGAAATTCAAAACTAAGTAGGTTCAATGGCTGACAAAGAGATAACATGAAGATATGCTGATGGGTTCATGGATTTCAATATCGTACTTAAATTATAACCCAAATGTCCAAATCAAAGTTTAAAAAAATTAAATTGAAGGCTTCTAGGCTCCCCATTTCTCCTTCATTGTCCAACTTGGAAGTTAGCCAGATTAAATAATACATTGGAAGAAAAATAATTAATTTTCAAGAAAGTTCAAGTTCTAATGGAATTTCACATTCGAGTTCTGATGAAAATGACTGGGACAGCTCCATATTGTTGGATTGAATATCACTCGTCTTCTGGATAATGGTCCCAAAACAAAAATTAAGACATTTACCTAACAAAACGTCATATCCTTAATAATTTTAGAATTAAAACACACCTTGCTACTGGTGAATAGAAGTTCTTCCCCTTGATCGTTCGTCCATGAAACCACTTGTCCTCCATGCAGGCTTACCTATTTTCATAAAACCAGAAATTGTGAAAACACTTACACAAACAATCAATGATATCAACTTTGCCACGGATTAAACAACATATATCATGTCCTCTATAGTGAAAATTTAGAATGAAGAGAATCTCACCCGAGAAGAAGCCCCTTGAGGGTTTCTAAGAACAACCTGATCAATACCATTCCAGTCCTTTGTAATCTCAATTGCTGCTCGATGATCCCAAACAGCAGCAGAATGCCCCATTTTGAAGAAGAAAAACTAATCTAGGAAAATTCGAATCTTTTACTCTCTCTTTGCAATCTAAACCGAAACCAAATAGACTCCTAAGGGACTTCTAGTCTCTAACTAACATAGCCATACTAATGAACCAAATAACACAAAAAATACCCGTTGAGACAGTTGAAAACCTCAATACATAACCTGTGAATCTCGTGAATTCAAGCACAACCCTCAATACCTACCTTCGATCTAGATAACTCTGATTCTAATCACCCTCGTATGCACATGCAAGAGAAGAACACTACGAGCTAAAACAACAGACCCAGAAAATGAAAATTTTGGCAAATGCATAGGCCGACACTTAAAAGAAATCAACGGAAACTTGACACATTTACATCAGAAGAAGACAATCAGACGATAAGGCGATTAAATGAAAATCATGACTTTAATGAAAATATTCTCTCAAAAGCATCCTATCAATGAAGAAAAAAACAAAAGAATCCTAACAACAGGGTCCAAAAAATCACAAAATTCCACTCAAAACACTATTTCTCAAGTATATCTAAACACAATTACTATTAACTGCCTTATAAGTGAAATTATGACAAAGCCCACTTGAAAACATCAAAAACCCAGAAAGGCAAGTCCAGAAAAGGTCTTTAACTTTAATATAAAACCCTTTTGCAAGATCATCTTAATTTCATCAAAAAGTTCCAATTCGGCATCAAAACGACACCCATGAAACAAATAAAAGAACAGTTATGAGTAAAAATGGAAGTGTAAAGGCTAAAATAAGAACATTCTTGATTGAAACTTAATAAAGGAAACGGAAATGCAAATGAAACAAAGGCCAAAAGGAAGGAACGAGGCAAGGAGAAGGAGTGAATTTTTTTTTTTAACAAGAAAGGGACAAGTTCGAGAGATGTGGGACATGGAGATACGAGAAGTACACGTACTCGTGTACAAACGGTCAAATTTGAAACGAGAATTGTAAGATTAGGACAATGCATCAAAACTCTTTTTTAACGTGTTTGTTTTCTTGAAACAGAAAGAGAGAGAGATATCATCTTCATCATCCGCTTGACAAATGACAACCGTGTGAAGTGGGCCCTCTCTTCTTCAACTTATTCTGAGATCTGTAATCTACCATTCTTCTCTTTTGATGTTCACAATCTATCATCTAATCTAACTAAGTAAATACCAGGCGATTCCTTTTTCTTTTTCTTTTTAATATTAGATATTAACGCATGTTAACACTTTTTTTAAAAATATTTTATAATTTTTAATTTTCAAAATTTTTTGCTAGTATTAAAAAATATTTTAACATGATATTTTTAGGGTGTCTTCAACATAGTTATAGTATTTTTATATATAATTATATAAAATAATAAATAATTTATGTATAATCTGAATTTTATATATTTTTAATTGAATATATAATTTTATATCATTACATAATAAAATGAATAATTTATATAGTCAATCCAACTAATTTTTAATTTTAAATTAATTTAAGTTATTTCAAACTAAAAATAATAATTTATTATATAGATTCACTTTTTTTATTTAGAGCAATTTTAAACTACATTTTCAAAAAATATAAATTCTTTTAGATCATCCATCTTCGGAGATTGAACTTAAGTTGCCTATGTGATAGGCAAAAATACTCACCACTATACTATAATATAAAAATAAAAATTTTTAATATTTGTTAATTTCACATATAATTTCTATTTAATATACTATATTTTTAAATATATAAATAAATATATAAATATTACTAAAATTATATCATAAATCATTAAAATTAGAATGCTTAAAAGCAATATAGAAATCACTATTTTAATTTAATGATCTCTAGAACCATTAAAACACTTTTATCTTTTGTTTAGAATGAGATAAATTAAGCAATCAAGGAAAATAAAGAAGAAAAAAATAATTTTTATTTTTATTTCTTTATTTTATCCTCAAAATAAAGAAAAAATGTAAAAATTGAAAATTTTTTTATAAATTTACATTTTTGCTATTGATATTTCTTTATTAAAAAGATAAAATAAATATTTATGTTTTTTTTATTTATTTAAATATGAGAGAGAAAATAAATAAATAAAAATAAAATTTATTTCCACTTTTTTTTCTTTATTAAAATATAAAGAGATGAAATAAATAAAAAAAATAAAACATATTTTTTCTTTTTATTTTTATCCTCTTAGAGGCTGTCAATGTTACCCCTCGATATTTTAAAAAAAAAAAGTTAAAAGTTTTTATCTTTAAGTTTGACTGTTGACTTTTACTTTTTGACTCCAAAAGTTACATTGCACGTGAGTGTGTATATGCGCATCCAACTTGACCCAACACACCTCAAAGAGCCTGGAATACGCAATTGCAACCCTAAACAAATGTTTTCAAAGCCGGATGGGAGACCAAACCAATCAGTTTGATCGATTTTTTATTCGAGTTGTTTGGTTTAATATTTTTTATTTTTTCTTTAAAAATATATATAAATAATATTTTAAAATATAAATAAATTATAAAATATATAATATGATAAAATAATAAAATTAATTTTTAAAAAATTGAATAAAATAGTGTAATTTTTTAAAAAATTTAAATTTTTTCACAAAATAATAAAATTTTAAGTTAAATCGATTTGATTTTATTTCAATTTAACGTATTTTTTCAGGTTTGATCAATTTTTTATGAGGATTTTTTTAATATTAAATTGAACCATATCGCCGATCGATTCACAATTTTACTGATTTGAATGACCAATCCGGTTCGATTCTGAAAAGTATGCCCTAAACCAGAAAATCTTAATTTTACACACGCATACACGTGTGACAAAAAATTAGATAATTAAAAAACAGTATAAAATATTAAAGGTAATTTAAAATTTTTAGCAATAAGTCAATATTACTTTCTGAGTTCTAATCTCTATTCAATTTAATTTTAATTATCTCTCTCCTATTCATCTGTCACCTTCAATTCAAAACTTTTAATACATAAATCCTTATTTATTTATATTTAGCTCTCATTTTTTATTCAAAATTCTATTTCAGTTTAATTTTTGGTATCTCTCACCTATTTTCACTTTTAATTCAAAAATTCATGATAGAGTTCCTCATGATTTTTAACTAGGAGAATGAGATGCAGAGTTTGATTAATAATTTATATTACTTTTATTAAAAAATCTGCAGTCAACATTTGTTTCTTATATAATATCATAAAATTAAAAGAATTTTTTTTGTTTCATATATAATATCATAAAATTAAAAGATTTTTTTATTTAAATAGATAGTCATTGGATATGGATAGATAAAGTTGAGATTATATTTTTTAATGCATTTGTTATAATTAAATTTTTTTTATGTTAATCCATTCATATTTAAGTGAATCCTGATAAAGTTTTAGAAAGGGTATTATAATTCCAAACTTAAATTTTAATATTCATGAATTTTAACTTCACGTAAGTTTAGTAATGAAGCTACATAGGTTGATAGATTTGTATTATTACTTTACTATGAAATTAGAGTTAAATGATTCCTTTTAATGTAACAAAATTGGGAAGGGGTATAGGAAAAACAGTACTCAATCTTTGTTCCAAAATGATTGGTAAAATTTATATATAGACGTCCTAAATGATTGACAATTTCATTTTTTAGTAATAGTTAATTAAATAATTGTCTAATGTATTTTTATTAATTGACATCTATTTCTACATTATCAATAAATTACTTCCTATATATTTTTTTTTTACTTTGAATTTGTATTTTCAATACAAATAAAAAATTATACTCTTCAATAGATTTTTTTTTAAGTTTCAATAATTATTTTACTACTAATATTATTACTAACTTTTGTAGTTCCAATAATAACTATGCTTTTATTAATGTTGATAAAATAAAAAAAATAAGGTTATTTTAGTAAAAAAATGATTAAAATATATAAAATAACTATAATTAACTAACTTTATTAATTCTTGAAAAAATAAAATTTTATCAATTATTTTGAGATGAAGGGATTAAGATTATCAACCAAGAGAAATAAGAATTTATATCATTTTGATATGAGAATTTTTGTTAAATCTAGAATAATTATATAAGAAAAGATATAAAACTTTTAGAACAATAAGTTTTTAGTATACTTCAATCTTTGTGTGCTTCATTAATTACGAAGTTTAGAAATAACTAATGCGTATTGCACTTCTTAGTTCGTTTTAGTTGATAATGTACTCTTTTTTTTTTTTTTTTTTTTTTTTGAATTTTACTTAAATCTCTGAAAACTATTTATGATTAAATTTTTTTTTAAATAATGAGATTATAAGTTTGTCTAAAAAAATAAAATTTTAAGTTAAGAATATTAATATTCAATTTAAAAAACATATTATAATATTAAAACCCAAAAAGAATTGTAGTGAGATTGAAATCCTAATAAAAAAAATAATTAAAAATTTTTAGTTGATAATTATTATTTTGTAAAGGGCGAACAAACGAAAAAGTGAATATGATGAAATCAAATAATTATTCAATCATGTTATGAAATGCATTTATTTAAGTTTTTTAGATCAGATCAAGAAGGAGACAACCAGACATAAGCCGACAATCATCGCATCGGCTGTGGGATAGGGTTTGTATCATGTGGGCAGTCCTCCTCCTTGTGGGGAACTATTGTTCATTTTCAAAATTCATGTCCAAGAACTTTATTTTTGTTTTGGCTATCTGCATCTTGGACTGAGAAAGCGAATTCTTCGATGGCGATACCTTTTTTTTAATATACATAAATATATACAAATTATAGACAAAACATATTTTTTCACAAAATCATGATAATTTTATAAAAACATGCTAAGATATATAACTCATCACACACTTTTCATAACTGATATGAGATTCCGAATGACCAGTCAACTCTTGATTTGATGACGTTACTTGAGACCCTTATATATTAGTTTTTCTTGAAAATTTTTTTATGATCTGAATTCATCATGTCACATTATATACTAGTTAATAACAGATTTTTATACAATATACATTGAATAATAATTTTAAAAACATTACGATTATCATCTAAAAAGTAAGAAATTATCAAATATAATACGTTATAATTGATTGGATCATAATATGATGAATTTTGGATATATTAATATTTCACTTTTTTTTGTTTCTAATTATAAAAAAAGTGTCAGCTTATTTTTAAAAAAAAATTCAAAATCTTTATTGGCATTTAAACATTTTATTTTCCTTTATTTTGTTTTTGAATGAATCAAAGAACCATATTGCACAAATAGAATAAATACAAGTTGAAAACTATCTAACAACACAGCAAGGCAGACTACTCAACCACTAGAATACATTCCTGGCAAGCCTTAATCTAACAGCCTCCAAAATACCATGACAAATACTGTCAATAGCAAGTGCACTTAGCTGGAAACATGTTTGATTCCTGGCATACCAAACAAAATAGTCAATAGCACAAACCAGAATTCTTCTTTTCCTCTTAAACAAACTCTTCTCTCCTGCTTTCCTGCGGAACCATTGTATATCACTAGCCCAATTAAGAGGATTTCTCTGCCCATTACCTACCATATAACTTTTCTCCACACACACTTGGACTGTCACAAACAAAGGATAGATGTTGAATGTAATGACCTTTACCATCAAACCGAATCTACGAACGGAATATATATATATATATATATAATTGATGATTTCTTGTATGGATCGTTCTATACTACTCCTAAGTATGAAATACATAGGATATCTCCCAACAGCAAGAAACATTTAGATGCAAGCTAAAATAGTACATCAATTAAGCAAAGTCCTACTGCAAATTAATTTTGTACCTTCTTGAATTCACTAGCAACCAGTACCCTATAGATGAGTTACAAGAACCAATCTTCTTGCATATATTATAAAATGTCTACATCAGTAAAAATCGCACGCACTGATGCATATTTAAAAAAGTCCACTTTCACAAGCCAAACCCCCTAATTCACTTCAATTTGGTAATTTACATCATCTTGCAGCGGACATCCCAGCACTCTGAATACTGATAAAAATACACCAGCCCGGCCAAGAGAAAACTAACTTACAAGAGGATTAAAAATCTTGCCAATGGGTACCAATCTTCAACCATTGTATCCCTTTGCTATAGCCGTTAGATGAAATTTTGGGCTCGTAATATTGCCAAAACTACATGTTTGCTTCTAAATTTTAGATAAACAGACTTCAGATAAACTAGTTTCTAAATTAGCCAGCAGCAACAGCATCTGCCCTCGGACTTGTACCCAAGAGTTGATGAAGCTTGGCCCCGGACTTGGAGTTTCTTTCATACAGCTCACCCTCCTCTCCCGTGTTTCGATCAACAGAGACAGAATTATTAACTCTCGACAGTAGATTCTCTGTACTAAAAGCTGAGACCCTCTGCTCATCGCTGCTGCTCAAACTAATTTCTTGTGAATGTTCTACCTGTGAATTCTTTAGCTTCTCCTGCACATTGAACCACCTTAAGTATTAACAGAAAAAATAGAGAACTTGGGAAGAAAAAGTCAATTGTTTCATGGGGTAAAAAAGTTGAAAATAAGAGTACAAAGGCACACCAGCAATGCGGCATTCTCAAGCCTTAGTTTCTCTGATTTCTCACTCAATTGGGTTATTTCTGATTTAAGTGCCAAATTCTCAGAGGTCAACGCTTCTACTTTATGAGTAAGTTCTTCAGTCTCGACCTATATAGGATGAATACAAGAGATAAGTAAAAACATGAAATAAAGAGGTTCTAACTAACAGTAGTTTCATATTTTCTCTACCTGCTTCCTCAATCTTGACCTTCTAGCAGATTCTCGATTTGATTGTTTCCTTCTCTCCCGTTTCAGCTCCCGCTCATTCTAAACAATCCACAAGAAATCACAAATAAGAAAATGCTTAAAACAATACATGTCCTAGTTCATACAACAGACAAAGCTTCTTAAAGCAGAAGTTGGACAAAAGAGAATCTGAAGAAATGGTTTAAAAGATAAAACAATGCCACAAGTATGCAACACCTGCATCCAGACTTCAGCAGGCAGCACTTGACAAGGTTGTGGGACAGTTGTTGTATTTGTCTTAGCAGCATTCACAGGAGGGTTCCTGAGCTCCAATGCTGTGCTCATGCTAGACGAAACTACAAGTCCCACTGATTTTACTGAAACACCAGCAGGAGCTACAGCAACACCCAGCACCTTATCAGCAGATGCATTAACCTCTCCATTAGGAACAGAACCAGCCAGTGTCTCAGTCCTCACCTCTCCACCTGTTGATATAATGGTCAAGCATATTTCTCGTCAAAGAGCAGGCAACATACAGGCTAAACATATTCCCTAATTAATCTGGTACAAGAGCCCCAAATTTGCGCCCATGTTTTTAAGAATGAAGTCAGAAACAGCAAACAACGGCAATATACAGGTAATTTTATGAAGCCACTGTACAATCAGACGTTCGCCCAATACCACTCTCAGCCGCCAAAGTTTAACAGGTATCCATGTTTCTCCAGCATTCCCTAGTTTCTTCAGTTCAATCAAATGGGTTGTGCACATCTATTGCAAATGATATTACTACGGACAAAAGTTTCCTCATCCATCCATGCTTCCAGGCTCATCAACCTTTACTATACCTCACAGCACCCTTATTCCTGAATTAAATGTCACAACGCAAGGCTCATCAATTTGTTGGTCCTCACTGACCGTCTAACTTTTTGGCCAAGAGAGCAAGTTCTTAATTTTACTTCATAGTTCCACATGTCCAGAACTGATAAAGCAAATCTCTTATAACTCAATTGCGCCAAACCGAGAGCATCATACACTTGCATTTTATCTCATACTTGGCAACCATCCATTTGCATATAGGGAACTGCTTTTGGAAATATATGGGCTAGCTTTGTCATTCCATTAACCTATATTGTGGTAAAGTTTGGAATACAGCATTTATAGAACTGACACTACAAAAATCTTCTTTCTGATCAATCCTATTTTTAATAAGGATATATATGTACACCCACATAATTGGAGAATAGATCCATACCAATAGTTGATGTCCCCTCACGACCCCTTTTCCTCCCCTAAAATAAGAAGCAGAAAGATTAAAATTAAGATTTAACAACTTTGGCAATTTAAAATCAAATTGTAAGAAACTGATAATTTTCACAAATGCTCATTTAGTTATAAAGTTCTCACCCCAGCTGTATTCCCATCACTTCCATCACTGGAACCTTCAGTCTCCACACTGTTCACATAGTCAAATGATTTAATAGTTAAGACTAGTAAAAATAAATCAACTAAGACAACCCAGTTCGAGCATGTCACTAAGGAAATAGAATCTCAAAAGGCCAAAGTGGTAGTTCTAAACCTCTGAGACAACCTTTGGTCCCCACCCTCAGCATTCTCTGCATTACTACCATTGCCTATTGACATTGCAAGCCCATCAAATCCTTTCAACTTCTTCATCAAACCCTGATCTGTATTTCCTGTAGACTTTGTAGGTGTTTCTACAGCAAGAGGTGTTGCAGCCTGCTTTATTGCAATAGAGTTACGACCAGCATCAATTTATGAATGCATAGCAAAGATGAACAAATTTCTATCTTTTCACACTGATGCAGCTCTTACTTATTATGTTCATGAATATGAATATCATTCAGGAGATATAACTGTAGTTAAAAGAGCACCGAAAGAAATATCAAAAACAAGGCTTCACTTACAGCAGGTGATGATGGGACAACAGAACCATGAGGATGTGATCCCTACATTTAAGAAAATGATTAAAGAAAGTGATACTACTACCAAGGGGCAAACTGCAAAGCAAAGTGAAGCACTTATAGCAATCAATAGCAACACATATTATGACTAATTATTAATAAAAATTCAAAAAAAAAAAGACTTACAATCGGAACTGCTGGATGTGCATAAACTCCTCCATGGGAGTAGACTGTGGCATAAGGTGTACCATAAGGTGACATCATAGGCTGGAATAATTAACAAGTTAGGTTTATCACGGCCTCGGTTTACATTATTAGCATGTCAATATACCCAAGCAACATTAAAATGGTTGCAAATCTTAAACAGAAAACATAGAGTATTAGAAGCAATACCTGCGGTGGGCCCCACATGTACGGATGAGGGGCGTGACCAGATGCCACTGCTGAATTGTAGTAAGGTGGAATAGCAACTCGAGGGCCATAATATGCCTGAAGTATATCAAAAACAACTTAAAATCACCACGAATAGTTATATGAACATGACACAGTATAGCTTCAATATTTGGTGCTAGTTTTACAATTGCTAGAGATAAAATAGGAAAGAAATGCATGCACAAAGTAGATAACCTGCATGGCCGCCCAATCAGGATAGACATGAACATTGGTCTGATCCTGTCAATGCAAAAGGGATTATCCAATATTCAGACATAAATTCAGACGACAATCACACACTATGAAATGCAAATAATAACTCAGAACAAGAAGAGAATTCCTTCTACTTTTTTATTTGAAAGGGAGAAAGGAGGGGGCGGGGGGTTAATGCTCCCCCACCCCCCCTCTCTTTTCCTTACCATGGATGCAGTTGAGGATGGTTTATTAGGCTTAGAGGACTTCCCTTCTTCATTGTTTCCCATAGTCAAGCGCCACCAAGTGGAAATCCTGGAATGATTTTTGCGATGATGCACAAAGTTTTACTTTTCTTTAGAGAAAACTTAGTCACCTGCACCAAAAGCAGACATGTAAAAATGGTATTGATAAGCACGGCGACAGAATCAGAGGGGGGGAGTAAAAAAATTAAATTAGAGAATTGTAGTAGTTTTTAAAATAATTATCAAATAAAAATATTTGACATTAGTGCATCTGCTAGTTAAACTGGCGAACGTCCAAATAAAAAAAAATGTAAACGTCATCAATTGTGCAATCATCTTGGTCTGCCATTTAAACTTTTGCATGCATGTAAATTAGTGATTTTATTTTTTTAATTTTAGCAATTAAGAAAATAATTTTAAATGAAATTAAAATTCTAATAATTAGATTTTATATTTTAGACATAATTAAAAGTTTACAACTCAATATAATTATTACATTTTTATATTATTATATTTAACACATAATCTAATTATTATAATTTTAATAATTTTTATTTGATTTAAAATTATATTCCAGCTATTAAAATGATGATAATTAGATTTTATTTTTATTCTATCTCTCTTTGTAACTTTGTGATTTTGTTAACCTTTATTTTGAAATTATGGAGGAAGTCTTCTCTCAAGCTATAACAAATTCATAATTCTTGTCTTTTTCTTTTGAGAATTTAATATTTTACTAGAATAGACATTTGAACATTACAAGAATAAAATCTAATCACCATCATTTTAATAACTAAATATAATTTTAAACCAAATAAAAATTATTAAAATTATAACTTAATATAGTTATTACATTTTATATTATTATATTTAACATAATCTAATTATTATAATTTTAAATAATTTTAATTTAATTTAGAATTATTTTCTTAATTGTTAAAATAAAAAAATAAAACCAATACGTGCATGCATGCTACAGTTTTTTTTAATTTGGCGTCTACTAGTGGCAGACACATTGCTTGACCACCCCTCAATGCAAAATATTTTTTTCAATTACCTTTATTTGATAATTATTTTAAAGAGCACTATAATTTTCTAATTTTAATTTCATTCTCCTTGCAGAGCAAATGTTACATTTGTTCAATCCCAGAGCAAAGGTCTAGTTAAACTTAAAAACAGCCCAACTCACACCAAACCACATACATAAACACAAGCTAGCTGGCCTAATCATGCTTAATAAAGATCCACCAGCTTTTAAGTACGAGCTCAATACAATTTAAGATGAAAGATTGAACTATTCAGCATTTTGCATAGAGGGATCATCGATCACTGCTTAAGAAATCATATAATCAATGCATAGAGCCTTACGAAATTATATAAAATCAGATTTAGAAGCGTTTATAAAAACATTAATTATCAATTGACAACGGAGTTTAATATCATCAGAATTCGGCAAGTTGCTGAAATTTTCCGCTTCATTTGCTCAAATGATTTTTTGTCTAACAACAGAAGACCAAGAAAGAAAGGAGGCCTGCAACTACTCTGAAGGGTAAGGGTATTAAAGTCATCTCTTATACGCCACAGCATGGAAAGAAAGTGGGAGACCCAAGTGCACAAGTGTCACCAAAATATTTCTCCACAGGACAATCCCGCAGCTGAATGACAAAAATACCCCTGAAAAAGCACCTTAATTGATTTCATCGTCCTCATGACTAGACCACTTCACCCGGTTATTAGATTTTATGGGGGGAAAAAAAAAAGTTCTAAAATCTGAATTCAAGATTTAAAACAAAATATATGAATATCGCAAGCTAATTCATAATTCCTACGAGAAATGAAGACAAACTCAATAGATCCACATAATTTTCTAATTTCGTATGAAATTTAAAAAAAAAAAAGATTCAGAAACCTTTCTTCTATCTTACGTTCGATTGTACCAACTCCGGAAAACTCAAAACGACATATTAGAACATTTCGTATCCACATGTATCCAAACTTTCAGTTTCTTTCATCTTTCCTAGCGTTTTTTAACCAGCCAAACAGCACTTAAACCCAAAAAAAAAAAAAAGGCTCAAACCAAATTTTCGCATACTAAAAAAGTTTGACATACCTTCAATTTACGAAAAATTCCTATCCTTCACAACTGTTAACAACGTAAATGCTTCAGCTACCAGCAACTGTTAGCTATAGCTTAAATCACTTAACAGAACCCCTAGCCGTGACTTCACAGGTTCTGCATTTTTCTCTCTCCACAAAAGAAGGGGCAAAAAAAAAAAAGCCGATTGACCTTAATTTTCTCTCTCTTTTTTTTGTTTCAGAGAGGAGAGAGAGGGGGAAAGGTGGGGGGAGAAGGTAGAAGAAGAAGGGAGCGCCAAGGCAACATCCACGTCACTCGACACGTGTCCTATATAGAAGGAGTGTATACGTACACCGTATATACGCAATGCTTGGTGGTTGTTCAGCTGGCCCATTGATTTTCGCGCTGGCCATTTATTTATTCCAACATCACCTCTGCCGTACACGTGTTATCAAATGACTCGATCTACGCGTCTTGGGTTAGGGTCCAACGTATTCCACTCGTCATGTGGCTTACGTGGTCTCTTTTCCTTAAAATATAGAAACTCAAAATCTTGAGAGAGATTTAATTACAATGAATAGGCCTTTGGAATCCATGACGAGCCAAATACCCAGTGACAAACTGACAACTTAATAGGTCACTTGCCTGACGTGACCCGACCCACAAGGGGTATCTAGAATTTTTATTATTATTTTTCAATTTAATTTTATTTATTTGAATTTGAAACTATTTTGCGAATTTGGGTTGAAAATGCAGATAATTTCCTTTTTTTATTTTACTATCTTAAGTTTTTATAGTAAAATCTAATATGATATTAATTTCATAAATGGATATCAAGTATGAGTCATAATTTTAATTTGATTTACGAAATGAAATTATACGAATGATTTTTTGTTTGATCAATTCATATTGTATTATAAAGATATCAATGAAATATGAAACCTTTTTATGTTATATTATTATGGCTTACACTGACATAGATAATTTCAAAAAAAAAAAAAAGGTAATATAGATAATCATTACTAAGTGTACATATTAGTTTACCAAGATAATTATATGTGGAGATAAAAACAGATATTAAAGTTTCTCACATAAAAAAAAGATTATATGATGATAATTACATTAGTTAATTATTATGAATTTATGATTCATCATATAAGTTAAATCACCTCACATTATGGTGAATATGTTTTTGTATTTAAATGATCATCAGAATTAATATTTCAAAATTATTTAATTTTTTTAAAAAATTAAATATTGTGTAATTATATTTTAATTTTGATTCTCAACTATTAATTAGAAATATAATAACTATAATTATATAAAATATCATAAATTATATTAAAAACATATCAATAAACATCAATGTGATATTGATTAACTAATTTGAGAAAATGAAGAATAAGAGCACATAAAAAGATGGATGGATAAAAATAACAAGAGTAAAAATGAATTTTTATCTTATTTATTCAATAAAGAATACGAGAATTAGAAATAAAAAAATATATCTAAATTTTTGTTTAATTACATTTATATGATAATTTTTTGCTCAAAATAAAAAGATTCTGAAACATAAAAAATTTCAACTCCTCTTCCCCTCTATTGGGGTAAAGAGGTTTGGAAAGGCTAAACACGCTCTAATTTTCCTTTTCATTACTTGCACTAGTTTTCAAAAAAATAAAAAAAAATTGTTGGTATATAGACAAATATTTTACTTTCATTTTGATATAGCCTGCATGCCCTTTTCAATAAATCTAGTTTTTTATACTTGAAAAATAGCGAAATTTTAATATGGAGTTCAGTTACCCTGTGTTCGGCAAAAATCTATAGGGAGAAAAAAAAAAAAGGAAGAAAAATAAATTTTATTTTCTCTCATTATTTTCCTTCCTCATATTTGGATAAAAAGGAGGAGAAGAAAAATAATTTTTATTTTCCCTTGTTTGAATAACCAAATATGGAAGGAAAGGAAAATAATATTTAATATATTTTCAATTTTACCCTTTATTAAACAAAATATTTGAATATATAATTGTATTGTACAATGATAAAAAATAATTATTTTATAATTTAATTGATTTTGTATAAAATTAAAATTTATATAATGATAAATATAATGTAACACGAAAAAAATTATCAAATTATTTTTTATATTTGAAAATGTTAAAAATATATTCGATTTTTTGTCAAATTTTAATAAATCAAATTTTGTATTCTTAAAATTGAACCGAATCGAAATTTTTTAAAAACCAAATTAAACCGAAATTTATGTGTCTATAAACTGAACCAAATCGATTTTATAAAAAGTTTGATTCGGTCCGGTTTGTTTAAATTAAATTACATGTATTTGAAATTTGGTTCGATTCAAATGAATTTGATTTATTAATTACTTCGGTCAGTTCAATTTTTTCGGTTTTCTATCTAAAAAACCAGATCAAAAAACTGAAAACTGAATTTTTTGAAAATGATAACTGAAAAAACCAATTTTATTCAAGAATCAAACTGAACTGAGACACAATCAGCTCGGTTCGATCGATTTTTCGGTTTGATTCAGTTTTTTTTAAATTCTGAAATTTCTTACAATATCCAAGAACAAGATAGTCATTTCAGCAAAATCTCCTCATTCTTCTATTTTTTCTCTCCATTTTGGTGAGAAAATAGGAGAGGGAAAAATTTCAAATATTTTCCATCTCCTCCCATTTTTCCTCTCTTTCCAAACAATAAATGTTGGCATTATTTCTTTATTTTACCTCTCTATTTTCTTTCCCCTCTTATTTTTATCTCTCCCCTCTTATTTTTCTCCCTCTCAAACACAAATTTAGTCAATGAATAGTAATAAATTGACAGAATATCTTTGTGGCAAGCAAAGAATGTCTTTTTCTTCAAATAAATAAATATAATTTTTTATCAAATTAAGTTCTATGTTTTTTGTTGAATAATTTTCTTATAAACATGAGATCAAATTTTAATTGGACTATAATTTAAAAATTAATGTAAAAAATATTATGTAAAAAAAAAAAAAAGGATAGGCGGCTTCTAGGGTAAAAAGAAGGGAACTGCAGGGGGGATTGCAGGAAGCTGGATTTCTCGCCCACTTTTTCGTACCAGGACGGCACTCCATCGCTGACGCACCCTGTTTTGACTGCAATATCCCGCTATCACCAATCTTCACCGTTCATTCCACATGATGAATTCTCAAACCCCGCTTTCCAAGTCACCTGACACAGGCCCACGTGTACGCCCGGCGTGAGAACTTCTACAAAAATATCATAAATCAAGAAGATGGTGGGGACCCATTTCTGCAAGAATTAATCCAGCGTCTAGGATGGATTTAATCGCACGGATAGGATACAGGCCACGCCATCTGGAAATGAGGGTGTCTATGTGCCAATGAGGCCTGCCACCGCTGAAATGGAATCTTAATCTCAACACGTATATGGAAAATGGTCCCCGCCAGCCTTCCCGATTTCTCTGTAAAAGGTAGTCTCATAGTGGGTGGGCCCCGCAGGAAAGGAAGGTTGCGTAGCCAGCTCACTTATCACATACATCGTAGACTTTCTGTTCTGGAGATCTGAAAATGGCCCGAGTGTCATTTGATTGTTGGCTGGGAGGAATCCACGTTGTTCAACTTTATTGGCTGTTGCCGTCTACGTATCAGCCAAATTATTGTTCTTGGGCTTTTTTTTCAATATTATATATATTTTTAAAAAATTTTATCTACAATACTTTATTTTCTATTTATATTTATTATAAAATTAGATAAAATATATTATTTTTATATTTTAAATAAAATAGATTTTTCACTTTTATTATTTTTTATAATTATTTTTAATCATTAAACTTTTCACGTTTTATAAATTAATTACAATTTATTATATAATTTTATTTATATTATTTAAATTTATTTTTTTAAAATTTATCATTTTTATAAATTAATTAAATAAAATATTTTTATTTTAGATATTAATGAATACTATCATATTAATACCTACTATTATGAGTAACTAACACAAATATTGATATTATTATGTTTAAAAAATGAGAAATCGTGTTAGATTGTATTAAAATATTTGAATAATTATATCTTAATGATATAAATATTTTAATGTAAAAAATAATCAATTTAGATGACATGTGATATTTAATTATTAATATTTAAATATTTTTATAAAATATAAGATTTTTTAAATAATAAGTAGTATTATAAAGTATTTATTTTAAATTAATGACTTATTTTGATATAAATTATTTATAGATCATGATAAAAGTGAAAGATAAAGTTTTCAAAATAAAAATGGGTAGTGTAATTGAAAAATGGTGTTATAAATTTTTTTTTATAATTGAGAAAAAAGATTGTAAAAATTAAGAGAGAGATTGTAAATATATATATATATATATATATATAAGGAGATTATAAATAAAATTTTTCATATTTCTTTTTGAGCCATGTTCTATTGTATTTAGAGTGCAAAATTTGGCATGGCCCTTTGTATTGTAGGCCAAAATCTTTGGTACGATGAAGGGTCAGGACAGCTTTTTATATTTTGTGCCACTATATTTCCGCGGAGGTACGTCTAATTATCTATAAGGGCGAGTATTCAGTATGTCTAATTCAAATCCAACCGTACAAACTGAATTCCAAGAAAATTATTATTGAATCCAACTAAAATAGTTAAAAAATCAAAGTAAATTAGATTAAATAAAATTAATCTAATTTGATTCAACTTTAATTTTAGGTTTATTTCCTAATTTTATCACCAGCATCAACTACGCGATAGGCCTTTTTTTTGCTTGCTCCGGTTGTTACTTGCCATAGAATTTGCAGAAAAAATCCCACATTAAACGGATGAAAATGGAAACATAGAAAGAGAGCAATGTGGAAAAGAAATCAGGAATTTTTATTAAAAATAAAAAATATATATATATTGAAACGAAGATAGAAACATAAAGTAAAGAAGAAAAAAAGGTGGGTAAGAGAAGAGAGGTGGGCGGCGAATATTGCAAACAGGGGCATCTATTTTCTATTGAATTTCATAAAATCCTAGATTCCAGTATTTTACGTGTGTCATATAAACGCTCGTGTTTTATATCTGAATATCGTTTTTATTATATTTTTTGTTATTTTGGATACAAAATTGACACAAAAAATTAAATATATTAAAATTCATAATTCAGTTAAATTAAATCAAAAAATAATTAATAAAATCAAATACATACAATTTTATCGAAATCTGTCAATTAATTCAGTTGTAATAGAAATTTGCTCACCTTTATCATTTTTGACGTGGATTGTTCATTTATGAGAGAACAAATAATTAATCGCAATTCTACATTAAAAAAAAAAAAGAATTCTATCACTTCAACGTTATTTTTAATTTTTCTTTTTGGATTAAGATGTAGTTTAGTTAAATTAAAAAAAAAATGAAAATAATAGCTATTAGTTAATTTACACCTTAAAAATATATTAAAAATTTAAATTATCTTAACATTTTTAAATTTAATTTAAAATCCATATTTATTTGAAACTATCTCATAATATTTAAATAATTTCAAATAAGGCGAAAAACTACATTATTTCATTATATATAAAACTTTAAAATTTAAAATAAGTTGTACAGATATTTATCATTCTATCTATAGTTATTTATTTTTAAAATTTAAGTTTAAAAATTTTGATTATTACCATTTAAATCTAGAAGTTAGATTTAATGTTTTATCATATATGCATATATATAAAATGGGTCACAACTTTTACAGGATCATTTTTGTTCTATAGATTAATCACATAAACAGTATTGTTTTGATGATGAAAAAAACATAATACCACAAGATTTATAATGTTTTATTAAAGAAACAAATTAATTTTTATATCTAATACTAACAAAATATAAAGGTTTAAAATATAACATGATATGATTTTATTAGCCTACAAGATTATTACTTGGAGTTTGACTTGTGAGAAGTGTGATTTAAATTTGTTAAGATAAATTACACTTAAAAAAAAGCTAGATAAAGCAAATATGATCATATATTAATATTTGATTTTCTTTTATAAATAACATTAATCAATTCCACTAGAAAAATAATGAGACATGCAAAATTATTTTAATCTAATTATATCAAAACATTACTCAAAAATAAAATTTTATAGAAGAAACAAAATTTAAACTTGCAAAATCAATATCAACACATTATATTTTGATAAAAATTTAACTATTAAATATAAATAATTATAATTATTCAATATTAATATTTTATTAATCTAAGGAAAAAACTTAAGCTTGACTGAAAATTAAAAATTATTTTTTACAAAAATTTTATACTTTTTTAGGATTAAAAAATTCAAACTTAATATAAATCTCCAAGGAACAAAAATTTAAACTAAATTTAATAATATATGACACTCAGCTTGACTTAACTAGTAATGATAGACCTTAATTATGATAAATATATTTAAAAAATAAAAACTACGATTTTCTCGTGTAGTAGAAATTAACAATTAAGGAAAAAAATAAAATTGAAATAGCAAAGAACGACAAAGAGGGAGAAGGGCACGGAATTCCTTTTTTTTTTTTTCCATAAATTTTTTATGTGTTGAGTTTTTGAATAAATATTTATATAATATTACTTTGAGTATAAGTTAATGAAAAATTATTATTTAAATATTTAAAAAAGTTATACACATTTTGTTATGTGAATAATTAATTGATAATGAGATGATAAAGAGAGTGCAAATGGGATATTAAAAGCGTGCATGTGACTGGGCCTGGTGGGGTGTGACATCAGCGTCAGACAGCCACGCAAGAGATGAAACGTGGACCGTCGATTAGTTGGCAAAATACACGATGATGCTCGTTTTGCGGTGACTTGAGAAAAGGACATGTGATTGGAGGGATCTGACGTGGTGGCCGCTCTTTTTAAGAATCTTAATTTTTAATTTTTGAATGAGGCTTAATCAGGCAAGGCACCGCTACCGACAACGTGACGTGTCTTACGGGTACATAGTTTGCTGGGTAACAGAAATGGGTCCCAGTTTGACGTGGACCTCAGAAAACGTTTGGGATCAGATGCGATTTTTATTTTTTTTGGTTCAGCCTTTTGGGTTTTATAATTGAAGTCAAATGAGAAAGCGTAGCATGGTTCCGTAATTATCCCTGGTACAGTATCGTATTTACGGATACACGCCTTACAGCATTCCATCTATTCGCCGCATTGTTTGAAAGTTGCTCATATGATACCAGTTTATCAGATGGTTGCGGGAAAATTTTATTTGTAACCTTTATTTTATCTTTTCATTTGTCTTAAAATTTGATAATTATATTATTTATATATTTTAAATAAATTATTTTTTTATTTTTTTATTTATATATAATTTTTTATATTTTATTAAAATTTATTACATTCTATAAATTAATTAAAATTTATATATAATTTTTTATATTATTAAAATTTATCACATTCTATTATAAATATTTTTTATTAAAATTTACCATACCCTATAAATTAGCTAATAAAAATATTTTTATTTTAGATATTAACAAATAAAATTGCATCAATATCTTTTATTACTTATAATTAGCATAAATATCAAAATGATTGTACTTAAAAATAAAAAATCTCATATATTGATCATATTAAAGTATTTGAATCACTATATTTTAATGATATAAGTATTGTCATTCTATAAATAATTAATTTAGATGATACATTATATTTAATTAATGATATTTAAATGTTTTATAAATATTAAATTATTTAAAAATTATAGATGTTATTATAAGATATTTATCTTGAATTATTGATTTATTTTAATATAGAGTATTTGGAAGTTATGTTGAAAATGAGTCGTGAAATTGAAAATGAGAAAATAAACGTTGTAAAAATTAAAAGGGTTTGAAAATCATGAATGTTATTGTAAGGTGTTTATCTCAAATTATTGATTTATTTTAATATAAAATATTTCAGGCTTATATTAAAAATGAGTTTTGGAATTGAAAATGAGAAAAAAAGATTGTAAAAATTAAAAGAGTGTAAAAGGATAATTAGGAGTTGTAAAAAGAAATTTTTAAATAAACAAATGTTGTAAATAGAAAGAAAATATAAATAAAAAAATAAAATATTGTAAATAGAATTTCATGTGGTTGTAAGCAGGCTTGGAAATGATGTGGACCGAAGCAAGGTCCTATTTCTCTACTTCGTTACCCAATTTATAGGTTTCTCGCCCAAGCTCTCGCAGAACTAATTGGGTATTTGCTTGGAGCTGGATCACATCAAGATTTGTAGTTCACATGCTAACTAGAGATCTTTGGATTGAATTCGCTGAAGTGAGTCTATTCGAGCCACTAGATCTTAATTTCTTTGTAGAAGGTGAATATGTATCCAGAGGAATAAGATCTAGTGGCTAAGAGAATATGCGGATGAATATGTATCCAGCGAGTGCAAAGGAGAATTGGCATTTTTCTCTCTTGGGGAGTTTTTTTAATTTTTTCTTTATTATAATAACATATAGTCAATGTTATTATTATATTTTTTAATTATAAAAATTTATATTTTAAATTTATCATTTTGAGAAATATAATAAAAATTTATATTTTAAATTATCACACATCACGATAATAAAAATTAAAGAGAGTAAAAAAAAAATAACATGGAGAAAATATCCTCTATCTCTCTGTGTAGAAAAAATCCACGTGTCAGTTACTGTCTAAGATTAACAAA
The DNA here is from genome assembly GCA_949677035.1 of Omphalea diandra. Classification (NCBI taxonomy): domain Eukaryota; kingdom Viridiplantae; phylum Streptophyta; class Magnoliopsida; order Malpighiales; family Euphorbiaceae; genus Omphalea; species Omphalea diandra. Next base: position 16,253 of record CATIWR010316009.1, on the reverse strand, counting down.
CAGTGAGTGAGTTGGCTTGTAGCCGTATTCTCGCTTCAACAACAAGATAAGCATAGGCCTGGATCGTTTCCAACAGTACATGGTAAGAAAATGAGCATTTGATTATCCAAATCTTTCGTGAAGTTCCAGCAACTTCTGGTGGTTTCTGTAGTAATGATGGCAATGCGAAATAGTTTATTGGGACAGTCAAAGTGAAGCAATCTTCAACTTCGGCGACTCAAACTCCGACACTGGCGGGTTTTGGGCAGCATTTCCTGCGCAGTCAGGTCCTTTTGGCATGACTTATTTCAAAAGGCCTGCAGGTCGAGCTTCCGACGGCAGGCTAATTGTTGATTTCTTAGGTAATCAAACCTTTTTTCAGCACAATTTATTTTCTCACCGACAACCGTAATGCTAGTGTAAAAAATGTTAGGAGTCGCTAGTTTTTATGTCATAATCGGGTGTTAGGAAATGATTAGCAAAACAAAGGATGTGGATCGCTTGTCTTCATCTTTTATTATTTGTATGAGAGGACGAAGAGCCAAGCTGGAAAATATTGGACTATATTCACAGTTCCTAACAATGATAGATGTCAATTATGTCCACATATGAGCTTATCTTTCCATTTTCATCAAATACATACTTGAGACGATAATTTTTGCCATTTCGACTGAAAATTCTAAACCTGTGATTTATCTGTTTAAACTGAAGTACAGAAAATTAGAAATATACTACAGTTTCATCTATGGTACGTGGGTCCTTGTCATTTTCCTGAAATGGATTGCGCATGTACGAACAAGCCTAATTGATTAAGTGTCTATAACTCTGAGGTTATTTAAAAAAAAAAAAAGAAAAGATTGTTTGATCATTGATTTTAGCAGCCCAACAGTGAAGTATTTTGTCTCATGGTCATATGATTATTTTTCTTTCCCTTAGCAGCCCAAGCTTTAGGATTTCCCTTTCTGAGCCCATACCTACAGTCAATTGGATCAGATTACAGACACGGGGTCAATTTTGCAACATGGGCATCTACAGTGCTCTTGCCAAAGACTTCCTTATTTGTGACTCGGATCAGCCCATTTTCTCTTGCTATTCAGCTCAACTAAATGAAACAATTCAAATTTAAAGTAGATGAATTTCACTCCACCATTAAAACAGGTAATGTAACAGACCCTTATTTATCCAGTGCAAGACTATATGTTGGAACTAATCATATATATATATATATATAACCAGAAATCTTTGGAAAATCCATCTATACATTATTTATCGGTCTGAATGATTTCACTTCCAATTTAGCATATTGGAATAAGTGGAATCAAGCAGTATCTTCCACAAGTAGTTGCACAAATTGCTGCCACTATCCAAGTGAGTACTCCCACGTTGTACGGAGCTTATTGATGGGTAACTTTTTCTATATCTGTGAATGCACACTAACACTCTCATGGCTGTATGTACGCCAACACTTTTATTGTATGACACCTGATAATGGTTGATAACATATGCATAGTAGGTTGGTGACTTCCTGTGTGTGTGTATATATATATATATATTCATACACGTGTCTTCTATCCCATACACTTAGTGTAGCAAAAAATTTGTTTATGAATTATTTTTTACAATCCAAAACATACTTTGTGCTGATGTTGTTCCGTGAACTTCGAAGGAGTTATATGCATTAGGAGGGCGTACGTTTCTGGTTCTCAATCTTGCACCAGTGGGGTGTTATCCTGCGTTGTTGGCAGATCTTCCCCACAACCGCACAGACCTCGACACTTTCGGTTGCCTCATATCTTGTAACAATGCAGTAATGGGCTACAATAAAATGTTGAAGCAAGAGCTAAGCGAAGCAAGAGGGTTAACGCCAAATGCTTCCCTCATATATGTGGACATCAATGCTGTTATGCTGGAGCTCTTCCGGCACCCCACTTATCATGGTATGTATGTCTGCATTAAGCAAATTTTATCTCATATATTTTGTTACCAATTTTTATTTGATCTTTGGGGCAGGCCTCAAGTACGGTGTCAAAGCATGTTGTGGACATGGGGGAGGTGCCCACAACTTTGATCCTAAAGTTCATTGTGGAAATACCAAAAAGATTAATGGAAGGAATGTGACAGCATCAGCTTGTGATGACCCTAACAACTATGTAAGCTGGGATGGGATTCATGCTACGGAAGCAAGAAACAAGCTTATTACAATGGCCATTCTTAATGGCTCTCATTGCGATCCTCCTTTTTCCCTTCAGCACCGTCACCTCCACCCTATTGATTAGTTAGAAGCTAACAAAGTTTCCTGTTAATTCGGTTATAGTCCCGAATATCTCTAAGTTAGCAGGCAACCAGGACATGTCCAAGTCTCAGTAACACGGCATAACATCAGTTATAATATATTTTCTTACAAGCTGGTAAAGGCATCAGGGACCATTCTTTCTATTTGAAAGAATATGATTCATGTTTTGTTGTAACTAGGACAAGCACTTACCTGAAAGGCCAAGTTGCCTCCTGACCTAAATATTCCTAATTCATATTAGCGGTAACAGTATACGCGTCGACAAAGAGAAACTGTAATTATATAAAATTCTCCATCCTCAGCAATCAAATTGTGAACCCAAAAGACATGAACGTGTGAGCATATGTTACAAATTGCAAAGATTTCTATGATCAATTCAAAATTAAAGCTGCAAGGAATTTTTTCTCTTTTGAAATGATAATGATAACAACAATGAATCAGTGAATGTCACAATTCTCAAGGTACGGTTGGGTTCTTACCATTGAAGCAGAAGGCATTTTACTTCTTCCTATACATTTGGTATCAAAAGGCACACCTCTATCAGATTCTCCCTCCATTTCCCTAATCTTTTTACTCCTGATTAGTTTATAACTGGTGACCAAAATCAGCACCACCAAAACTAGTCCGATAAATCCAGCTCCAAATCCTGCCACCCACCATACCCAAGGCTCCTTTTCCGTAGTTTCTGCAACTGGAACAACAATAGAAAAATGGCCATCTCCTTGTGTGAGACATGTATAACCCTGAGTCAAGTTCCCCAATTGGACCAATCCACCATCAAAAAACTTGACACATTTAAGTTCTGCATTGCTATTTTTGAAATTCCCTACATGGGTAAAATTGACCACGACGGGTTCACCAAAGATGCTAAACTTGAGGGTCTGATTACCAAACGTGGTTAAATTTGAGGCATCATAGGCCATGAACCCTACAACAGGAGCAAGTAAAGAATAACCAGCAACTTTATAGTAATAAGAAGACCAATTCCCCAAGTTGTGATACACAATAGCTAATCTCTTCACATGTGGGAATGCAGTCACTTTTGTTGGGATCTTAAAGGAACTAAAATTGGCTCCTCTTTCCCATAAACTACTACTCCTTATTCTAATAACTGAAGCTTGTATGCCAGAGAAATTAGAAGGGAGAGAAATGTTTAACAATGTACCTGTACGTCCTCGTTTTAGTGTTTTCATTGCGTAATTGCGGATGGATGCATCTAAAGATTCAGGATCATAGCTTCTTATGGAACCAAGAACCATGGAAAACGATAAGAAGAATGACATAGATATGATGATGTGCAAATGAAAGCTTTTTCTTTCTTTACAACCCATCAAGATCATGCCCTTCAAAACCAGCCTCAAGATTCACATTGTTTAGCACATGCAGAGAAATTGCATTCAATCCATTAAAGAACGCTAGATATATAGAAATGTTAATAGGTGACAATGGTTTGGTTTGGTGTTATAAAGAAAAATGAATAGATGAATATAAAGAAATGAGACGATCCACAGAGGATTCTTTCAGGAATCAAGATTTTGCACCAATACAATGGTGTAAATAGGAAGGCAGAATTAAATATCGGTAGAAGGTGACAAATGTTTGATCAGCAGGTAAAAAACTGAATCACATTTAAGCTAAATGGCAGTGGTAAAAGACTCTGAATTTTCTATTAGAAAAATTAAAAGAGAAAAAAATGAAAGAAGACTCTGAATGTTCTTCAAATCATATATCGTAAATGGGATCGTCGTAATATGTTTGGAAGTTCCTAGGAAAAAGAGGACACACGGCTGTAGTAGTGGAAGGTAGGAGAAAATACAGCAAGGGAGATGACATACATATGTGTGACGAGCGGGAGGGTGGAGTTGGACCTTTTGTGTTGTTAAGGAGCTACATGTGGAAGATTTTTGCATTTGTTGTTAAAACAATATGTTATGTGGCAGGCTACACCCGCTACCTGGTCCATAGCCAACCAAAAACCACCGAGTCTTCAACATAGACTTTGGTTAACCAAACCGTAATATGGTTTGATGATTTAACTAAATGAGTGCAAAAATTCATATCCCAAAAAACAAAAGTTTTGGCTTCTTACTACTATTTCAAAGCTTTAGGTTTTGATTATTGCTTTAATTATATTGTATAAAGAATATTAGAAAAATCTAAGATAAAAATTATAGTGTCGTTTACATTATTACACTATAATGTCGTAATTAATAATTTACAGTTAGATTAGATAAAAGTTAGTATTTATCAATGGATTAGATATGATTAAATATTATTGAATTAGATGAAAATTATTATTCATCATTGGATTAGACTATGTTATCTGACGACATTAAATCCATTCGCTGTAGAAATCACCAAAATGTAAATCTAATCCACTATTAATATTTCGTGCAAGTGCATATAATCCTCAATTACTACAGGTGTTTTAACAATTAAAAATGATCAAAGTTTATTTTATATTTTTAATATGTAACAACTTCACTAATTCCAACTACATTTAGTTGTTGGATACAAATACAATTTTAGTTGTTATCATCCAATTAAAGTGAAAATTATATTTTATTTACGTTCTTACGCTATAATATTATAATTAATAATTCACATTTAGATTAAATGAAAGCTATTATTCATCATTGGATTAGACTATGTTATTTGATGATATTATTAAATTTATTTGTTGTATAAATCACCAAAATGTAAATCTAATCCACGGTTAATATTTCATGCAAGTGCATATAATCCTTGATTACTACAAGTGTTTTAATAAGCAGAAATGATCAAAGTTTTATTTTATATTCTTAATACGCAACAACTTCACTAATTCCAACTACAATTAATTATTGGATACAGATACAATTTTAGTTATTATGATCCAATTAAAGTGAAAATTATAGTTTTATTTACGTTATTACTCTATAATATTATAATTAATAATTTACCGTTAGATTAAATAAAAGTTATTATTCATTATTAGATTAAATACAATTAGATACCGTTGGAGTAAACGAAAGTTGTTATTCACTATTAATATAGATCAAGTTATTTAACAATATTATTAAATAAGTCATTACAGAATTCACCTCCAATTAATAATAGATTATCGCTGTTAATTACATAATGCCATAGCCTGATTCAACACCTAGAATGCCGATAAATAATTGATTCAACACCTAGAATGCCGATAAATAATGTAACAGAAAAAGAATGGGCTAGTATACATCGGACTACACCAGAACACCACTCTTGAGAAATGATATGAGGGAAAGAAAGCACGCCTCAAACGAGGATTGCCGATAGCGAACGAGCCAATGAAAACGCGTTTATTCTCCATGTGTCATTACGACAATGCGAGTCAGAAATATATCATCAATGGATAAAAATATAAATATACATACACTCAAATAATAAAATATAATATAATAAAATTAAAACAAAACCGATCAAAGTGGACAGAGGATAGGAGCAGAGTGTCGGGGCAGCCACAATTATATATCCAGATGGCAGCGACGGTTTATGCGGCGGCACCTTCCTCTTCCACCACCGCCTTACTTCCGGTGGCCAACAGAACCATTCACTGCTCTGCCTTGCCTTACCTGTCACCTCGCTCGTTCTCCAACTCCTTCCGTTCTTCCATCAAACAAGTCTCAGGTAAGACAAACCAAACAAGTTTCTATTTCCTTTTAGATGGGTACTGATAGTTTTGGAACTCGCAACTTGACTTTACTACCACTAAACAAAAGCTCATTTGCACAGGACAACATGTTTTGTTTAATTGATTATTAAAATGGCAGACTTCAGATGATATATAATTAAGGAGGAATGTAGTGGATTTAAACAATTACAGGCACCAATTAGCAGCATGAGGGATTACTATATGTCTCAAAATTTGAACAAAATTTGAGTTGCCCTTGGTAATTCATATGGCATTTGCTTTTAAGGGGTTCAATTTTGCTTTATAGTCAACCCAAATTCAGCATGAGGAATGATTCTTTGCACATAACCCTTCTTTACACTATAGGTGTGTCAGTTATTCATAGTACTAAGCAGAACAAGTGACTAGTTGCTGTTTTACAACAGTTAATCTGTTTTGAGCAGTTCTGAAATTATAAGTGGGTTCCTGCTCTTTTTCGAATAGTGTCTCGCAGGTTTTCTCCCCTTCAGATTAGAGCCTCATCATCAGAAGACACATCACCTACTGTGGACACTAGTGAGCTTTTCACGGACTTAAGGGCAAAGGTAAGCAACAAAGGCGCATGGCACTTGGTTTTCTGTCTCGCTTTCTCCGTCCATGAGTGGCCTGTAAAATAATTTTAAGTTGGTTATCATTGCCAGTGGGATGCAGTTGAAAACAAGTCCACGGTGCTTCTCTATGGAGGTGGGGCAATAGTTGGTGTCTGGCTATCATCAATCGTTGTGGGAGCCATCAACTCAGTACCTTTGGTGGGTTTATTTTTGAAACAATTATTTCAAAGAGATGGAAACTTTTTATAACTTGTTTAATTGTCTGATCTTTATCCTTCACCAGCTGCCCAAGATCATGGAGTTGGTTGGCCTTGGATATACAGGATGGTTTATTTACAGATACCTTCTATTTAAGGTAACTGAATATTGTATGCAAGTACTAGGCGTGCTCTAATTTTAGTCTCTTATTTAAGTCTTAGGTATTATAGAAGAAACAAATAAGCAGGCAACATAATCATAAGAAAAGGCAGGCTTATTGCTGGAGTTTCTATTCCTATATAAGCTGTGGAAATGACTTTAGATTGAAACTGCTTCACATGCAGCTACAGTTACAACTCATCAGATTTTTAAGTAGTTTGAAAATTAGAATCATTAGCCAGAACCAGATTATCTTTCATATTTGTGAAACATGCTTTGGCCTATAACCAGCATAATGCTAAAAAATGACATTTTTACTTTCTTAGTCAAGCAGAAAGGAACTAACCACAGATATTGAAGCACTGAAGAAGAAGATTGCCGGAACCGAATAAACCACATGATCGAGCATCAAACCTTTCTTCTATTCCCGACCTTTACTTTATTTCAGTATTCTGCTTCTCTGCAGTAAGACATTTATATCTTGTTTGTATATTAGGGCCTTGTAAGAATCATGTTCCTGTTGTATTTTCCCGTTCGTCATTGTAATAATAAGGATCAGCAATTTCATCACACGCTAATTTGATCATATGATCTTAATGTAATTGAAGCCAATATTAACTGAATTATCAAACCATGGAGCTCAACCAAAGGAAAGGAATGCTATCATGATCACACCCAAAATTATATTATCGAGTTCTAGAACACAGGCCCTCGTACAACACTAAGAAACAACACAGCAAATTGGTTGCCCCCGCTTTATTCACAATCTCTTGATGCAACCACAAAGGCAAATTAAGGACACTAGTAATAGAGTAATCAATAATTCATCCTATCACCTAAATCATAAATGAAAAGCAAGTGTCGCACCAAATACACACCGATTAGCAGAACACGTCCTTCACATAGTCCATGCACAACATGCTGACATTAAAAAGCCGTAAAACAAAAAAGGAACCCAAACTGCTCAGATGTTATCGATTTCATCTTCCTTGAAATCAATAAAGTGATCGTCGGCACCATTAACGTCGTCATCCATGCCAAACACAGCCGATTCGTTCAATCTCATGGTATCGGGCAACTCGTTATAAGCTTTCAAGAGGCGAGCCTCATCAGGCATGTACTTGAGGATAATATCAGCCTTATCATCCTGGAAATCCCTAAGGCCGACGAGGATGATGTCGCCTGCCGATATCCAAACTTTCTTGTGCATCGTCCCTCTGATGTGGCAGAGCCGCTTGGTTCCATCGATGCAAGTTGCTTCGCACCGTCCGTTACCTAGCATGCGGATGACCTGAGCGTATTCCTGACCGTCTTCTTTGAAAATCAGCTCTCGCTTCTCGTCATCCGCCTCGTTTTTTCCTCTCTTCCTATTCTAGCCTCCTTTTCCTTTGTTCTTCGGCATCGTTTCGTTATTCGATAGCTTCTCTTGCTTTAGTTTCTGTGATGTAACTGCACGATCAGATTTCTTAAACCCTAAAAATCATTTCGCGGCTGTTTCTTCGCTGTCGATGGGTATTTAGATGTTTCTCTCTTGCGTTGTGGCTACGGTATGACGGTGCAAGCGTGTGGAAAATGGACGGTTTTGCCCTCCTCATTTCGGATGGAATGCCGAGTTAGACCGGGTTTAATGATCACCCTTGGGCTACGGCCTGGTGAAGCCCAATACCAATTTCAAGGGAAAATGACACTCTTTGAGGGGCTGTTATATCTTTTATGAATTAGGGATCTATCATGTCTAAACAAGAAAAAAAAATACACGTTTTTTTTATCAACAAATGTATATCTACTATTTTAGAGAATTATATAAGTTTATTTTTTGTATATCTCCTCTTTTAGAAAATTATATAAGTTCATTGTTTGTAAATTATAGGTTCATTTTATATAAATTATAAATTTATTTTTTGTAAATTGTATATTCATTTTTTTCTTAAATGTATATTCATTTTTTGTAAACTGTAGGTCCATTTAATATAAACAATTTTTTTAAACTGTAGATTCATTTTTCTTAAATGTAGGTTCATTTCTTTTTGTAAATTATAGGTCTATTTGGTATAAATTGTAAATTTATTATTAGTAAAGCGTAGGTTTATTTTTTGTAAACTAGATATTTATTTGGTATAAACTATACATTGATTGCCCATAAATCATAGATTCATTTTTTTATAAACTATAGGTTTATTTTTTATAATTAAATATTTTGATATTTTTAATTTCTTTTATAATATTAAAATTGATAAATCTATATTTTATATCAATTTTTTTTTGTGAAAAAATAAGTTTATTTTTTCTAAACATATAATAATAATAATAATAATAATAATAATGTAATTAAAAATAAAAAAATGTATAAAAGCATAAATTTCTATATTTAAAGTAAAAAAAAGTTTGTAAAAAAAAAACCAAATAATATTTCAAGTTGAAAAAGAAAGTTTGTTAGAAAAAAAAAAACAAATTAATAACGACGAAAGAGATTTTCATACTTGTTACCACTTGTGTTGTGAACCCTGAATCATAAAATATTATAAATAAGAGTTTATTATATAATTTGTCCTCTTTGAGTCTGCTAATGAATTGGCTTACGAACACAAACAAGTTTTTAGCTGATTTCATTCAATTAATAATTAGATAATACCTTCTTTAAAAAAGATTAATTAGTTAAGGACCTTACTGCAAATATTTTAAAAATTAATATACATATAACACTAATTTTTGAGATAAAAAGGGTCGATAATAAATCATATTATTATTCGATTGCATAGATCCAAATTTTTTAATTTAGGAAGTAGTCCAGTAGGATGGAAATTTAGGACCACCTTAACGATACCCCGCTTTTATGGGGCATAGGCGCATAGCTGAGGACCAGACCCGAATTAGAGTGCTGAATACTTTGTGCTCACTTTCTTTTCCGAAGTCGTCAAAAAAAGAATAAAATTGTTGACAAAAATGGCTTCGGAGGCACCAAAACATCGAGGCTCAAATGAACAATTCAAAGGAAATAAATGGGAGAACGTTTCCTAGATCAGGTTAGAAGCAAGGGTAACCACTCGAAGCAAGCATAAATCATGACATGCTTATTTATTTATTTATTTTGGTGCAGACAATCACATTAGCAGATCGACTTAAATCCACATTAATGCATTCTCGCCATTTGAAGCTTAACTGCCCCATTCTGTAAAAATCGAAGAAGCGGGTTAAAAAAAAAATAAAATCATTAGTCCCCATGTTGCACTTTTAATAATAAAACTGGATAGAGCAGAACCCTACTCACAACCGAAGATCTAACCGCATTTACATTTCAATTCCCCTACACGTTGCAAGGAATAAGACGAACATTTTTAATTGTGTCCCAAGTTTCCAACCAAAACTAGCTTAGTGCATGGCGTCTAATTATTACAATTCATCCTTGGTTAAAGCTGAGAGGAAAATAAAAAGGGTTAGAACTTCTTTAGCAGAAAGCTTGGAGTTAGTGCCTGAAAGTGAGCTCAGCTCTAAGATGAAGGACGCCGTTTATAAAATAAAGACTATCATCAGCCATGAAGGAAGTCCATGAGATGCCAAATAAGTTCCTGTAGCCAACTGCCTTCCCACCAGTAAAAGTGTAGTTCCCTTTGTATTTGCTAACAAACTCCTCTGTTGGCTTTGTCCTAGCTGCAAATTCATAATCTACAGCAAAGCTCACAGATCCTTTCTCCTGCATCCCCAAAAACAACCCAAAACAATGGAAAGAGCTCTGTTGGTCCATGTTGCAATGTGCTGACAAGAAAAATCCTTGTCCACCCAGGTGGAATGCCTGCGAATAAACTCTTCCAGATGGAAACAGATTTGCACACTCTTCCCGCTTCAAGTCCAGGTACACCACACACTGTTGCCTAGGCAATTCAAATTCTACCACCTTAACAGGCCGATACTTGTATGAACGCTCTGCAAAACGACGATTCAAGGATGCAGACTCCTCTGCTGCCAGGATTCGTTGACGATGTGGGGCTTCTGCCTTGAAAAAGAGAGCCTCAAGCACCAACTTGGATGCAACATCATGATTGAAGTCGGTACATGTCAAAACCTTCTTAAGCTTCCTGCAAGTCATGTAAGGGAAGCGAATATAACGTGCTAGGCGAGAAGCCAGGACTTCTCGACGCTCCTCCAGTTTTGGGTACTGAGCTCTGGTCCACTTCAACACAAAGTCATATACAGCATCTTCTGAAGCAACCTGCAGGTCATCACTGGACAAAATTGCCTCAATTCCAGCCAGGGGTAAGGACATCACCTCCTCTTGGAACCTGGTAAATTTTAAACATTAAGTCCCTCAAGAAAAGATGCATAAACTCTACTCAGTTTTAACAGAAGAAAAGTTGTTTGCATGGCTATCAGCAAGCTTACTTGTTCATATCCCTATACCGAGATGCAAGGTATAGCTTTGCAGCATCAGTCACTGGTTGGACAGCATCTGCCATTAGAACACTGGAGGGAAGATCCAAATAAAGCAAAGCAGACTCCGGTGTCATGGGCATGTTACGCAATTGTCGGCTGCAATACCTCATGCAGGAAGCCACCTCAAATTTATCAGCAGCCATCAGCACATCAAGCAAGCCAGGAGCTGTATTAGTAGCTAAAGTATTGCTGTACATAAAATTTAGAAGCTCCATGAGAGCAGCCTCCTCTGTTCAAAACAACAAAAGGGGGAAAGGTATAAAAAATAGTAAGAAAAACTTCATACTCCTATAATATGACCAAATCATTTATTGTAACAGACTTAAAAAAAAAAAAAAAGAAGAACACATAATAGGACAATGTAGGATTTGAAAGGTATAGAACTAACACATTTAAGAATATTGTTTCCAATACACAAGAAGCTCAAAAGATGACCCCCAATGGCTGCCACATCAAATTATAAAGAAAAGGAAAAATGTTGCGATAATCAAGCAAAGGAACTAATTAAAATGAATTGCATATACCAGAGGCATTGATCCGTAATGCCACATGCCGCTGCTCTGACTCTCTCATTCCATTTGAGAAGAGCTGCACACGACAAAAGAACACATAAGAGAAGAATCACAAACCAGCCATTTCAGCAGCCAAAAAATGGAAAAGACTTTTCACCAAAAAATGGAACATCACCTTATAAAAAAATGGACTTTTTGCAGCCAAAATGGGAGAGCTGATGTGCAATGTTTTAACTCTCACTACTGCAGAGCAATCCATGCTCCAAACTGGTTCATTACCATCTGCAGCCTCATCACCTTCCAAGGTACCAACCAAACTTAATCGATATACAATATTACAGAAAAATAAATTGGGAATATCATGAATTTCAATCTATATAAATTATAAACGGCTAGTTCATACAACGAATTAGAGCCATGCTAATAAATTCAATACATTAATAGAAATCTGAACCTTAAAAATTAAATAATTTAGAGTAGAAAACTAAGAGTACCTGAAGGTGACTCTTCAATCATTGCCACGGCTTCCTCATCTTGATTCTCACAGCCTGGACAATCATCCATATCCGGTTGGTTACCACTTAAAATCTGCTCCTCCGCACCCACAGATACCTCCAAAGCTGAAACCCACGTCCCCAACATTAACCACCACCATCATAAACATTTACATATATCCAATTATATTTTCTTCCAAATAACCTAAAAATTTCAAGGTAAAGGTACATAAATAAAAAATATAAAGAAGAAGGAAAGGCAAACCATTGTCCTTTTTGATATCTTCTCTCCTCCTCTTGCGGTGGCGTGCCCAATCGGCGATACTAGTGCAAGCGTCGACGTCAGGCCTGTCGGAGTCGTTGGAATCCCCCACGATCTCGATCCGAAGAAGACGGTCAGAGAAATTACTATCGTTAAAGGCGAACCCGAAATCTCCGTCGGAAGGAGAAGAGACGCGGGAATAGATCGAGTCCATTCCAGTTATCGGGTCGAATAGATCCGAGCTGGAGGAACCTTTCATCGACTCAGAAATGAAACCCTAGCAATTAATCTCTGGAACTGCTAAAGAGAATTGAGGAGGAGAGGGAGGGAATGGGGGCTGGTAACGGAAAATGGATTTTCAGTATTTAAAGGAACACATGAGAAATTTTATTTTTTAGATGGAATGAACAGAAATTGGCACAGATAGCATAACAGAAGCGAAGCGGTTGATTCGTTTTTTGGCTTCCAATATTAAGGATTATGATTGCATAATTTTACTGGCTCCCTCTCATTTCTTGCTTACAAAGACTAATGGAATAGTCAGCTGCAACGTGCTTTGAATTTTGAATTGTCGTTTTATTTTTTGGGTATTATATAATTTTCTTTTTTTCTATTTTAATTTTTTTATTTTAATATTAAATCAATTAATTTATATAATTAATTTTAATCTCAAAATGATTTACGCAAGAATTTGCGATTTGACCAAAGATTATTATTTCTTTTGTTTTATATATACGACTAATTTATGTGTATCATAACAGATACTTTAGTAAGTTGATTAGGATATAAGAATTTTATAATTTTCTTTTTATTTTATAATTTGATTTTGATTAGTGTTGAAACTCATAAGGTCATAATTCTAGATAAAATTCCAAGGCTGTAAACATGTGAAATTTAATTTTACTTGAAATATTTAATTTAACAATATCAAAATCATCTCTGAAGTTACAGAATTGTCGTTTTAAAATTTAGTCATAACCTAAAGAAATTTAATCATATATCAAGAAATACATGAATTATCATTAATGCTTGGAATTTCGAGGGGGTTAACATTGTTCCTCGGCCATATTTAGATGTAGAGGTAAATTTTATAACTTCGTATGATACGATTTCACTTTGGTGTGCATAGTTGGATTGCCTAAACGTTTACATTCACCGATGATTCTCAATCTTCAAAGTTTTCGTTTGATGATATATATATATATATATCACAATAAAAAATAAAAAAAATACTGTGTTTGTAGTGTAGCTTGTCAGTGGAGTTAAGTCCACGCGGAGCAGCATTAACAACATATTGTTTGGGAAGCAGGGAAAAAAGTTAGGGAAAGAAATTGAGATGTCGGAAAGTAGAGTGAACCAAGATTTCTCCCGTTTGGGAATTCAAAGGAAAAGAAAAGAAAATGTCAATCTATTAAATCTAAGCGTTTGACGTTTCTCTCAATTTTTGAGTGACAGCCTAGGAAAAAAATTTATAACTAAAAATTGTTAAATTTACATATTAATCCTCTAAATTATCATATACTTACATGTTTTTATCATTTTATTATAACATAAATATGAAAGACATAATAATAATTGAAATTTTAAAAAATCTCTTTTTTTTTTTTTCTTTCTTTAGCTTCTTTCCAAGCATGAGAGGATAAAAAGTTAATCCCTCGTTTTTTATTCCTCTTTTTTTTTTTTTTCTTTCCTTTCTTTTTTCCACCTTAATATAAGAGAGCATGAAGCATGCTTGAAGATGGTTTTCACCTTAATATAAGAGAGCATGAAGCATGCTTGAAGATGATTTCGTTGAATGTGTTTGAGTCAAAGATACAAATATAATGCGCGTTAAGAAATTGAAATGGTCACATCACACGTTCGAATTACATTGCCATTGGATTTGTTTAATTCCAAGCTTAAATTTCAAGGGAACATAAAGCTAAAAAATTCAAAATCAATATCAAAACGGAAGCACATGAGAACAATAAAAAAAAATGGTAGGTTAGTGTGCAATATACAAGGACATTCATTAATCTATCTTTAATAAAATTACTGCAACCAGGCTTCCTCTCCCCTAGCATGCAATGCAAGTGGAATTAGATCTGGCTTGAACGCTGAAATGCTGCAGTCTGCATGCATCGTCTGGGCCTGATAAAGAATGAAATCACATATTCAAATTAAGATTGTCATTTATTACGAAAAACAGAATAACTGAGCATCATCGGCTGACAGGAACAAAACGTTTCAATGAGAGGAAAAGGCAAAACAGGAGCTCCCTTCAATCCAAGTAAGGAACCCAAGAAGGCTAACACGTCTCCCTGCTCATGCAAACCCTTGAGATGCTGCTTATATTATATATATACACCTTCCAAGCGCATGCAACCCAGAGGTATCCATGAACTAGCAGACGTCTACACCCTTTCTATGTCCTCATGTTGAACCATAGGGAGCTCCCATTACTATTTCTGCCCTATCAACAAAACGTAATCAAGGAAAGTTAGAGGAGAGGCCAGAACATGAGGAATTTGAAGATGATGATGACCGAAAACCAAAAAGGGCTTTATATAAACACGGAAGAGATAAAGCTAATTTCTTTAGCCTAAGTGAAAGAGAGATAAATAAAGGGCGGGCATTTATTGTGGCGGTGAAGGAATCGAAATCTTTGATTGGATTTTCTCTTCCAACGATAAAGAATTCTGATAGAAAATTAAAGTGGAAAATGAGTGGAGGTTGGTTTCTGAGAAACAACGAGCGATAATAGAGGACCACTGCCCACTGGCATGAATCTTTATTACTCATACTAATTTAATTTTCTTCTTTTGCAAAAAGGAATGGTGACCGGTAGTGTTCATCATCTGCAATTGAGGAATGAATGGTGATCTATTTCCTTCGATAAAAGCAAAAGCTGAGACAGAAAAATAGAAAGAGGATTGATGCTATTCGCAACAGTCAAAGTCGGAGGATTTCACTTTAACCATGCATTTGGTTACCTTCTATTCTAACTTAAAAATTATTTAGTTTATAAATAATTTTATTATAACAAAATAAAATTTTTATTTAATTTAAGTGTAAAATTTAATAAAATATTTTATTTTATAAAATATATTTGTGTTATTTTTAAAAATTTTACAAATATAAAAATAAAAAAACAGAGAAATAGAATAGAGAGAGAAAAAGAAAGAGAATAGAGAAAAAACAGAAAGACAAATTTTAACTAAGATATTTTTGTTACAATGAAAAAACTTTACAATTTTAGAATTTATTTGTAAATTTTATCAAATTTGATAAAATTTGGTTTAGGTATAATAATTTCTAAAAATTTAATAAAATAAAATAATAAATGAGTTTTTATTTATATAAAACACACAAAAAAAAGTAGATTTACAAATGAATTTCATAAAAATTAATTCATTTATGCCAAATATAATGTAAAATTACCTAGGTTAAACTAAATTAGGAGGTTTAACTTATAGACACAAATGTCTTTTAAAATCCAAATAGTGATTAAATTGATCAGCCACTCAGTTTGTAGAGGGGTCAATTTCATATATTTTAGTTTACATAAAAATTTAAGAATATATATATATATATATATATATATATATATATATATATATATATATATATATATATAAATTATTTTAGTATAAAATATTTAATTTTATTTTCTATAAATCTAAGAAATAAAAAAAATATTTTTT
>CATIWR010315948.1:0-17844 GCA_949677035.1 Omphalea diandra | reverse complement strand
CTTGATTTTGTGTGTGTGAGGAGATATGGCTCCTTCAGTAGGGCTGGGTCACATACCAACCGAGATTATCTCAGTCTTCAATTTTCTTATATTTTGATGGCCTTATATTCTGATTTTGACAAAGTAAAAAACATGAAACCTGTAGCTTTATATCCCTTCTAAATACTTGTAAATCATTTTTGATTGATTTGCTGTGTGGAAAGAGACATGGCTTATTGATTGGGACTGACCCTGTACTAGGATGAAACGTCACATTTCTTTTAATTCAATTTTCCAAGAATTTGATGGGCATAGATTCAGAATTTGATGATGGTCCAAACTTGAAAGTTGTATATTTATATCTGATATACATTTCTGTGAAATATTGTTGCCAAATCCAGCATGGTTGTTGAGATATTGTCCCTTCATCATTACTATTTGTCAACATGTTACAAACTTGCTCACCCTGAGAATTGGTCCTTTGTTTTGGTGACTTTATAGACTGAATTAGACAATCCATAAAACATGAAAAATGTTCCTATATGTGTTTTGTAATTGGTGATAGATTATTATTACAATTGGATTGGTACAATTTGAGATACACTGAAGAATGTAAGACCTACTTAAACTGAGATGACATTGCAATAAGGCAAAATTTCAAAATTCACCACATTTTCTATGTGTCTGATATTGGCTTGAAATTTGAATATGTTGTATCATTATGTGTCTAATTTATTTTAAAAAAGAATTAAGTAATTTGGATGAGTATATCTGGAGTTATTATTGTGGGAGTATAGCAAGCTTAGGCTGCCATATAAGGAAAATATGCATAAATACTAGTTCCACTTGCATGAATCATGCCATAATTGCATAACAAGAAGAAAATCTTACTTTATCATCATGAATTGATGTGGTGTATTGAAATAGGCCCTCGAAGTATTGATGAAAATAGTGGGAATAAACTGGGACCATCCACGGCTAAATAAGCTTGAAGGAGGACGTAAGTGAATAACTAATGGTACTATATGTATGATTGGTTAAATACCATGAACTTATGCTCAATGGAATGAAATGTTGTTTAATGTGATGATATTATGGAATACATAGATGAAAGATTGTTATACTCTTGATTTGTTTATTTTCATGAGATGTTGATAACATTTGATAGCCTGTGTGGCGATAAGATTTGATAGCCTGTGCGATAATTTTTGATAGCCTGTGTGGCAATAACATTGGATAGCCTGTGTGGCGATAACATTTGATAGCCTGTGTGGCGATAATATTTGACAGCCTGTGTGGCGATAACATTTGATAGCCTATGTGACGATAACATTTGATAGCTTGTGTAGCAATAACATTTGATAGCCTGTATGACAATACATTTGATAGCCTGTGTGGTGATGAGATCTATAGCCTATGTGGCAACAGCCTGTGTGGCAATAATGTTTGATAGGCTATGTGGCATTTAAGAGTAAAAACTTTTTATTTCGTGCATGGCTATGATGATGAGTTATTAATATTTAAATGTTTGTTATGTTATTTGAGATTAAAGTATCGTTATGCATTTACTTATTGAGTATGCGAACTTATTATTTTGCATTAAATTTTCTTTCAGGTATAGTAGACTAAAGATTACATCTAGTATGCATTTCGAAGTTATTGTCTAGCAGTGTAATAGAGGTTGGCCAGTATGCAGTCAATTAGTATTTTAGTCTGTTTATCCATGTATGTTTGTTGTAAATAGTTACTATGTGGTGAATAAGAGACATAGTGAAATTAAAAATAAAAATTTAAATCAGGTCTTTTAATGACAATGGATAGACTTAGAGAGAATTTTAATGATTATTAAATGGGATGTCACAGTTGTATAGTGTGATAATTCAAGCCTCAAACTACGTCCTTCTAGAAGGAAAGCTATACAAGAAAAGCTTTGATGGTTTATTTATAAGCTGTTTGGGATTCCTAAAAATAATAGAGGTGATGAAGCAAGTTCACAAATTGATGTATGGAGCTCGTCAAGTAGGAATTAAGCTAAGGTGGTTGCTAAAGAGACATGGCTATTATTAGCCATTGATCTTTAAAGGTTGTATTAACTACTCCAAAAGATACCAACTATGTTACAGATATGTAAGCATTTAAAGGGTTCTAACTTTAGGGCTACATTCTATCATTAAACCATGGCCTTTTAGAGGATGGGTCGTAAATTGGATTATGAAGATCCACCTAAGGGTCATAGCTTTATTATTATAGCTACTGATTATTTCACCAAGTGGGTGGAACAAATGGACATTATTTAATTTATCATGGAGAACCTCATTCATAGGTTTAGGATCCCAAAGTCCATCACAAAAGACTAAGAAACCATGTTTATAGTAGAAGAAGTTAGGGACTTTATAGAGGCATAGGGCATCAAGCTCATCAAGTTAACCCCATTTTATACTCAAGCTAATGGAAAAACAGAGGCGTCAAACAAGATTCTCATTGGGATCTTAGAGCAGTTTTAGAAGAAAACCTTATAGATTGGAATATAATACTATCAGTAATGTTATAGGCTTAGAAGACCTTAAAATAAAGCTTTACTTGGGTAAGCCCTCTCTCATTAATGTTTGGTCATAATGGAGTAATTCCTATGAAGGTTATGGCCCTATCCATAAGGGTTGCAAGACATAATGCATTAATGCCTATTGAATATAATAAAGCGATGCTTATGGAGCCAGAACAAATATATGAACAAAGGCTATAAATGTTAAATCACTTAATGATCCAAAATAAGTAAGTGTCCAAAGCGTGTAATAGATGAGTAAGAAAGAAGAGTTTCAATGAAGGTGATCTAGTTTAGAGAATCATACTTCCCCTATGAGCTAAGGATAAAGAATATGGCAAATGGTCCCCTAACTAAGAGGGTATATTTCAAGGCCACAAAGTGTTAGAAGGCAATGTATTTTGGCTTTTAAGTATACATAAGAAGCCATACAAGTAGTTTATCAATAGGAAGTTTTTGAAGAGATACTATCCCATAATGTGGGAGATGATAGAGAAATAAACAAAAGAATAGCTTTGGCTAATCACACGACCATTTTAGGATCTTTAAGTTGTAATTTAGAAATTTTTTGTGGACTAATTTCTATTTATAAGCCATCACCATGGTCGTAATTTTATTTCTCATGTAAATATGCTAATTAGCCATTTTGAAATAAAGATAATAGGTCAATTGGAAAACTTTGCTAAATATTTATTTTCATCATGCATTTCCAATATAATAAAAAAATTCCAAAGTAATATATCATTAAAAGAAATCATCATCTCAACCATGTGTAGTGCCAAAACACATGGTTATTCTATGTGAAATGGATAGGGTGCATAATGTGCGACAGTTCAGTAGCATGACTGCATGACATACTAACAAAACAAGGCAAATCAAAAAGTAATAACATCATATTTAAAAAGAGAAATAAGGATAAAGAGAAGGAAAGATGAAATCTCCCATTTGTCTTAATAGATATTCTCTTTTTATTTTTCCTTAATTCAATGATCTCTTAAAGTCTAACACTTGATCTTATGTTTAAAAGTGTTTTCCCTTTATTTTATTCTCTTAAAAACTCCTCTTTTTGCTTCCTAAAAAGACCACCTTGAAAACCTGAGGTGTCAGATTTAACTATTCCTATAAAAGACCTAAAGAATTGGCTAAAAAGTATGAACTAGAGCCTCCAGGTCATAGGTTGTGACATTAATCACAGCCTAAGAATCTCATCTATCCCAAAAAAGTCACAACCTAATACTTTAGTCATGGGTGCAGTAATATGTGTTTGCCCTTACACTTTCACATTTCTAGCTTAGTCATTGAAGTTGTCAACTTTGCCTGTTTTGGTCCAATTTTGCTCCAATTTTGCTAAAACACCTATAAAACATCCAAATGTGAGAAATAACACCAAATCATCCAACCTAACTTAATTTAACATATATTAACATGAAATCAAGCTCAAAACTCATTAAATGTCTATGAACAAATTAAGCTGAACAAGTAGTGTATCTTGGGTCAAGAATAGAGACATAGGCATGGTCAAAGAGAAGGATCACTTAGGTAGCTCCAGATTGTCAACTCTACAAATAAAGAAGATAACAGATAAATAGTGGCATTGATGTAGAAAGAATGATGTTAGAAGATAATGAGCCCCCAATGTGAGAAAATGGCTCATAGGGTAACAGTCAAAAAGTTTTGTCCTCAAGTATAAAATACTCTTCATAACAATAGTGGGGGACTGAAACCACCATGGCTCATACTTGGCCTTATATGAACTTACCTATATATCTAACTAGTTGGATATAATGTCTCTAAGGGAGAAAAAACATTGAAATGCCTCTACCATGTTAAGTGGGTGGAACAAGGCATCAATGTCAAACTAAGAAAGAGTGAAGAAAATGGTTCCTCAAGGTAGGAAAGTAGGCAAATAACCAAATCCAGACCAGCCATAACTTGCAACCATCTTGTAAAAATATCATGCCAGTGACACACTTCTACAAAGTTTGGTAGGTGGTGGCTAAGAGTGTAGTCCTTAAAGCAAAGGAATGACCAACAACTAAAGCACATGCCATAAAAAGATAGTCCATTGAGGGTTTTTTAGAAGACATACAGGAGACATATTTGTAGAGGAAAACCCATAAGAACTCAATCAACTGCTCTTTCATAGGTTTTATAGTATGATCTTGCTAATGTTAAATTTTAGCATGATAGGAGTACTGGTCTTTAGATGATACATAGGATGGAGGCCATGAAGGATTCTTCCGGTCAAGTAGGTAATGGCTCTTCTCCCCTAGAATTGGCAAGCTCATTATGAAGAAGACATCTCTTAAAGTAATAGAGGTTAGTCCAAAAGGTAATATGAACAAGTTAATGGAGGGATACTATAATTATAAAGTAGCACAAAGAATGGAAATATGAATTCAACTTATTTCAACAAGCTTAAAGACTGCCAGTCTATGTCCATCATTTGAAAAATAGGGAGTGAATCAGTCTATTTAAACATGCTAATCTTTTAATGAAAGTTGTCATGCTTCAATTTTCATAGGTGTCTTAAGCTCTGTAAGTTTTGGATGATGAAGAAGTTCCCCTTCCATTAGCATTGGATAAGGGGAATCAAGTGAATTCTGATTGGAAGCCCCAACACTAATAATAAATTTGGATAAGTCCTGAATCAGACAAAATGCCATAAGCAAGAGAGAAACTAAAAAACATGCAATCGTGACTTTCAGGCAATAGTCTAAGTTATTTGAATGACACATGTGAAGGAAGAGGGTCTAAAATGTTTTTTAGCTTAATTGATGGCACAAGAGAAACAATTAGGGTGGCTTACACTAAGTCGATGGTTAGTTCCTTAAGGAATTTAAATTAAATTTATTCATGTCCATATTTATAAATACCTCCATCTAAAAGAGAAGAATAAGTAAGAGCTACATGATCCTATATACAAAAGGATATTAGTACTTGAAAGTCAAATGGGAGGAACAACATTAAAAGGTAGGGATTTACATGTAGAGATACAAGGCCAGGAGAAATTTCTTCTTCAAAATTGTGATGAAAGAAGGATCCTAAGTAAAAGTGGAAGCCATGGTTAGTGTTGTAAAAAAGATACACAAATTCAATTTCTAGCATGAAATAAATTTTAAGAACGCTAAAAAAATATTATTTCAGGCTTAATATGCTAGATGAAAATTTTAATTTGGCTTAGATAGCTAAAAGAAAAATGCCCATGCTAGAAAATGATTTTTGCATATAGAATTGATAAAAATCCCAAAGGAATTAGCTAAATAGCCATTCCATTTTATGGCAAACAAGCGTAAAGTATAAATTACAGTGTAGTATAATGGGTTACTGTGTTCAAAAGTTTGAAATAATGAGGGGTCCCTAAGTGACCAAAATAACAAAGTCTTATTTAATGGTTGTCTATAAACATGAGAGGTCGAAGAGAATTACTCCTATAATAAATTTCTAGAAATTAAGGCTAAAGATTTATTTTAAGGTGGCATACAATTTTTTATGGTCAAATATTGCCAAGTAATAGGAAATGCCCAAGCCAAAAATCACAAAATATGCAGATTAGCAATTTCGTAAAGTTATTTGGTTAACAAAGATATTTATATCCCCCATAATTTTAGTGGTAAGAATTGGATCCCCAAAGCATGCAGTACATATAAATTACAAAATGGCTTACAAAAAGCCATTTTCATCTAAAATCCATAAGGATTACAAATGATTTTCAAGCCCAAAAATTAGTTTACTAACACAAATAGAAGATTATTAGCCTATCACATTTTATTCATTCCTAATAATCACGAAGGGCTTAAGAAAGCCATAATCGCACATAAAATGTTGAAGTGGGTATCAATGGTGCAAGAATAATGAGGAATTATAAAGCAAAAAATAAACTAAGAATAGGTAATAAATCTAAAAATTTATCTCAATAAATTCATTTAATATGTTGAAAATTATTTGGGTAATTTTTAGTTATCACAAATGATTTTTAATAAATAAATTGAATTTTTTTGTGAATTAAAGGGCAATAGCCATTCATGGATAGTATATAAAATTCAAAAGCACTAAACAAAAATTCCAATCTCAACACAATCATGTTAAAATCAAAACAAAAATCAAATTTGACTATTTAAGAGGTGTGAAAATTAAACTAACCTCTCTTGAATCTTTTTCTTCTATAATACTTAGTGATGGGCTTTTCTATGGGAGTTAGGAAACATCAAAGGAAAGGAGAACCAAGGATAGTCGATCAAAGTAAAAGGGGAGTTGATTTTAGCTTAGAGATTTTGATCACTGATAAGGAAGGAGGAGCTAATGGTGCCTTCAGTGGTTTAGATGGGAGGCCTTGAACCCGATCTATTCAAGTGAGGAATGAGAAGTCCAATCTTAAGCTTGGGCTTGTGATTAATGGTGATTTCTCCTTATAAATAAATGCCCTATAAAGAAAATGAGCTGAAAAGCCTCACTTGGCGGGCAGGGATGACGTTGCAAAGTAGTTGACTGAGGTGTGAAAGAAGCTGAGAAACTTAGCTTAGTTAAGACTATCACATAAAGAGAATAAAGTGTTTGTTGCCATTTGGTATAGCGATATGGAAACGAAAGAAACTCGATTTGGTTGAGAATGAGAGAAGAGAGAGTGAGAGAAAAAAAACTTTTAAAGGTTAATGAATTTTAAAATAAATGGGTTTTTATGAGAATGGTGGATTATTGAGATATAAACTTGTTTATGGGAGATGGAAAAGATGGATTAATGGATAGAGATTTTAGGTCGCTTGGTTTAAATTTTGAACAAGAGAAACCATGAGTATTAAAGATAATTTTTTAAGGGAGATTTAACTTGAGAGATTTTGGTTGGATATTTTATGAGTGTCAGTTAAGAATTTAAAAGAGATCTTAGGATGATCGAATTTGAAAAGAATTTTGAATTTGAGAATTTGGGGATTGGATTAAAGGTGTTAAAAAGAAAGAAATGGGTTTTAAAGAGAATATAGAAGATAGAGAGTTAGGTTGTTGGAAAATTGAACTTTCACGTAATTTTTCCCATTCCTTCTTTAATCTCTCTTTCTTTTTCCTAATATCAAACATTATAGTCAATGTATTCCACCTTAGGCTTTAATTTCTTTAGCATGGTTTTTGAGGAAGAAGATGAAGTTTGCATCTAAATAAACCTTAGTTTGGGACAAGTTATTTAGATGGAAATGGGCATTATTTGCACCTAAAATAAATTTTAGCCTAATCCAATAATTTTGGTCTGGCCCATTATATAATTAAATGACTTTTACTTAGTGGAGAAAATAAATAAATAATTTTTATTAAATAAAAATTATCTTAGAGTGGGAAATAAGCAAGACAGTTAACAGTTGCAAAGTGGGAGATGTGAAACAGTTACACATAGTGGCTAAAAATAGGAAGTTTGTGAACATAGAGCACTAAGCATAAGTGGAGGACGTGCAAATGTACTAGTGTGTAGGCTACTCTTAGAGCTCTATTAAAGGAAGAAACTCAATGGTAGAAAGGAGAAAGTCAATTTTCAACAACACTATCAATCACCAATTGCTCAATCAAGCCAATCAATCTTTTAGTTACATAAATTTTGTTAATTTAATCTCTTAATAGCATTTTTTGCTAATTTTCTCTTTGCAATAAGCTTATTCGCTATTTCCATTCTTAAAATCATTTAGTAAATATTAGTTTTCATTGCAATCATGCCAAACATTCAATATAAAGCAATCTTTTTGATTTTTCAAGTGTTCTTTCTTTAAATTCTATGTTGCAAACATTTATTGCATTGAATTTAAATTCAAGTAATTGGTTTCTAATATGAATCCAAGTAAACTGTGGTAAGTGAGCTAAGGGACCCAATTTTTTTTAATATAGCAGTTAGAAAAGCACATTTAATTTGATGGTTCGTATACCTCACACATATGGCATGCCTAGTTCATTAAAATTCACGATGAACAAATAGAAGTTATATAATTAAAATATAAAGTTTTCTAATTATGATGTATATTTCTTAGTTTATATAATCTCAATTATCTTTTTATGATTATTTATAATTTTGAAAATAATATTTACAAAAAGTATAACCATAATAAATGAATAGGACATAAGTTGCACAAGAGTATTATCTTGAATAATAATCATATTTGATCAAAATTTATGGATTTTAATATCCGTTATAAATGGAGAGTATAAATTGAAGCTATTGTAGTTTAATGTATATGGTACTTATCTCTTTTTTTTTTATTACAACTATCAATTATTTAACTCCTACATAAATATTATTCTTACTTGTAAACACAAAATATTTATATTTCCTGATATTTGGAACACATAATTTATCAAAGATTCAAATCCTTACCAGTAATAATCTTTCAGGTCCTAATGATGAAACAAACATATCATTCATCTTCTTGAGAACACATTATCATATTGGATCCGTTGACCATTAATGATAAAGAATGTACTAGAGGTTAGGCTAATGTAAGTGTAATTATGAGCAATGTCATAGTTTTGAAAGATACTAACTTCATAATATTTAATATGGAATTTAATAGTTTAGTACTAATAAGAAACATTATTTTGAATAATAATTTCCTGCAATAAATTCAACTTAATGTAATACAATTTGAAAGAACAAATCTCATAATAAAAGAACATATGAAAATTGATATTTTATATAATGTTTTTATTAATTAAATCTAAATCATTTAAAATTCATAGAATAATATAAAGAAATGAAGATTAGATATAGAATTAATATAGAAAATGAAATAGACAAAAGCAATGGCATTAACTAGTTGAAAGCAATGGTAAAGAAGAAGAGATAAAATGATGTTGCATTGGTTGTGTTTAAAATGATCCATGAAAAAGTGAATTTGTGTCATCACAATTAAAATAAAATAGTGTATTCAAAAGACATATTACTTGAACTTGATTTCTTGCATTTGTTACAATTGAATTCAATTGACATAATGTCAACTTGGCTAAAATTAATTCAATACATGGTGTTAGCAAATTAGTTAGTAAGTTGTTATTAGTTAGTTAGATAAGTTTCCATTCAATTTTTGTTATTATATTTTGTAATAAATAGCATAATCATTCTATAAATGAGGAGTTATGATTTTTCATCCAATTGCTTTTTATTCTATTATATTTGTATACAACTGTTGTTGTTGTTACAAGGTTAGTGCTCTGAGTTTATTCTTGGTATTGAAGCCTTCATTGTTGTTGATGTTGCCTTAACTTATTGATTCAAGCATTAGATATTAAGTATAGAGGAAGTAGTTGATGGAAGAGAGAGAATAAGGAAATAGAATTGATAAACTCTTACTACAAAGTTCTAATCATCTAGGTATGCTCATTGTTTTAGTTCCTCTAACTATAATAATTACCTATCATGCAACCAATCTATGAAGATATCACTAAGAGCTAAAGAGAAGTTTAGATTCATTAATGGTAAATATCTAGTACTAGATGAGCAGTTAAATGATTATGAGAAATGGTTGAGGGTTGATTGTATAGTAATCTCATGGATCCTTAACTCAACTTTGAGGGATCTAGTTGAGGCATTCATATGCAGAACCAATTGAAAAGAATTATAGGAGGAGAATGCATAATAATTTGGTGAATGGACCAATGTTATACTCAATAGAAAGGGAAATCAACTAAATTTCTCAAGGTAACAACTCAATTGTGCAATACTATACTAGAATTAAAAGGCTTTGAGATGAATTAAAATGCTTAGTGTAAATTTCTCAATGCCACTATGGTGTAAGAAAGGTTAATGCAAAACTTGAATGCATAAATAAGTCGATGCACTTTTTGATGGGACTTAATAATAGCTTTGATCATGTTAGAAACTAAATTTTGTTAATGGATCCTCTGCCAAGCATAATCAAGGTTACTTTATACTATTAAGGTTTAGAAAAGGAAATTCATTATGGTATAACTAATGTGAATGATAATAGTGTCATGCTAGCAAGAAGCACATATAATAAACAAGGTAAGAATTATGGGAAAGGTAAAGACTATGGGAGAAAGTCTGATAAGTTATGTGAATATTGTAAAGTTGAAGGTCATGTGAAGCAAATTTACTTCAAGTTACATGGATACCCTTAGTGGTTCAAAGAACTAAAAAGTAATAAAATAAATTTTCTTGATAATAGGATGACTGCAAATGTTATTACAGTAGACATGTTACATAGTCCAATGGATGAGTAGCAAAAAGTTGAACAAGCATTTGATAAAAATAAAGAATGGACTGTAAAAATTAACACAATGATCCAAAAGAAGCTTTAAAAATTCATGAAAGATAGAAATGCATGTGACTTACCTTAAGTCAAATTTGCACACTTTGATGATTTTATAAGCACTATACTTCATCATACACTTCATACTACCATATTAATAGATCCATAATCATGGATTATAGGCACAGGTTCATCTAAACATATGAGTTTAAATCTCACTATTCATTAAACCAAAGATTCAACATAGTTTTACTCTAGTATTATTGCTTGATGGAAATATTAAAAATGTTTATCACATTAGAAACAAAGCCTTATATGGTTCTCATATGCTTAATCAAGTGTTTCATGTTGCACTTGCTATAGATAGATATTGCATAAACACCTATTACAGATAGCTAGAGCCCTTATGTTTAATTAGGATTGCTTAAGAAATTTTAAGGGATTCTATTTTGGTTGACACATATATCATCAATAGGTTACTTAGCTCAGCTTATCATTGAAAACACCTTTTCAAATGTTGTATAATGGGCCACTTAATTACTATAATCTCAAAATCTTTGGTTGCTTATGTTATGCGACAAACACCTTTCCTAAGAAGGATAAATTTGAGTATAAATCATCTAAGTGTTTTTTTGTTAGTTATATTGCAAGTAGAAGGCATATAAGTTGCATACCACTTCAAATTGAGAAAATATTGCATCTTCCTCTTCATTTAGACCTTAACATTCTCCCCTACTTCACCTTTAGTAACATTATCCATTCCACTTCATAATTCAAATTTTATACCTTTATCTTAACTAATTGTTGAACCTATTAGTCCACCATCTTTACGTATTCATAATCTCAGTACCAAGTCTAAAACTAAACCAAAGTGGCTAAATGACTTTGTTTCTTATGGGTCTACAACTACAAGTTTTTTATGACCTAGTATTACTATAGAGATAACTTCATTCTAAGGTCATAATTAAGGTAATACTTCTTTGCCACTACATTTCCTTTCATTTTTTTTACCCCATTTCTCTCTACTTACATATCCATTCTTCCATCAACCTCAATCTTATAAAAAACTAAACTTGACGACCACTAGATTCATGCTATGCAATAAGAGCTAGATGCAGTTGAGTCTAATAAAACATGGGAACTTATTTCATTACTAAATGTTAAAAATGTAATTAGAAGCAAATGGGTATACAAAGTTAAGATTAAACTAGATGGCACAATTGATAGATATTAATCAATATTAGTGGCTAAAGGCTACAACCAAGTTAATGGATTATAATATATAAGAAGTTTGTCACCAGTGGCAAAGTTGGTCTCTATGAGATTGTTCTTAGTAACTATTATAGTTCATCAATGGGACAGTCATCAGGTTGATATAAACAATGCATGCATATATGTCTTTATTGATGAAGAAATCTACTTGAAGCCTCTATAAGGTATACCAAAGTAGGACAAGGGTAAGTCTACAAATTGCATAAATCCTTATATGGTCTTAAACAAGCATTATGACAATGGAATATTGTATTCATTTAGCACTTGTAGTAGTATGATTTTAAGCAATCAATACATGATCATTACTTATTTAATAAAGACTCTTCTTTTTCATTGCTTTTCCTTTTGGTGTATGTTTAAGACGTCCTTATAATAAAGACCAATGTTAATGACATTCTTTAGGTCAATAACTTTTTAGACACTTAATTCTCTATTAAAGACTAGATCATGCTAAATATTCCATTAGCATTAAGATTGCTCGGTCCAATTCTGGCATATATTTAAGTGAAAATATGTACGTTTTAGATTTGTTACAAGATACTAACCTTATTGATGCAAAAGCAATTTCTTCTCCCTTTCCAAAGGGACTAAAACTGCCTGACTCTAATAGCCCTACCTATCATAATCTAGAATAGCATCATAGGCTAATAGGGAGACTTTATTTTACCTTTGTTATTTAGTAGCTTAGTCAATATCTCAACCACCCTTTAGAGTGCCATTAGGATGTTGTTGTGCAAAACATAAGATGAGTATAGAAGTATGACAACTGTTATTTGTGAACTTTGATGGATTTCATATATGATAACTAATTTTCATATTCCTCTTTTAGTTCTAATTCCTTTATCGTATGAAAATTAAGCTACTATGTATATAACTTATAATCCTGTCTTCGATGAATGCACTAAACACTTAGAGAATGATTGTCATGTTGTGCAAGAGAAATTAAAGTCTAGTTTTATACAAGTCTAACATTTTTCAAGCAATTCCCAACTAGCAAATATGTTTACTAAAATTCTAACTCCATCTTAGTTGGATTCATTGTTGTTAAAGATGAGTTTGGTGGATTTTCATCAAACACCAACTTAAGGGGGATGTAATAGACAAAGCAATGGCAATGGCTATTTGAAAGCAACGATAAAGAAGAAGAGATAAAATGATGTTGTATTTGTTATGTTTGACGTAGATTCATGAAGTACTAAAACAATGTTAATCCAATTTAAGTAAAACTGTGCATTTTTTTAAGACATAAAAATGACACCATATGAAGTCATCTCGTTCGGTTAAACTCTATTTCTCACATCTATTATAGCTTAATTCAAATGACATAATGACAAATTGGTAGAAATTAATTGAATCTAACTAATTCATTAGTATTAGCAAATTAGTTAACAAGTTTTTGTTAGTTTGATAATTTTCCATGTTAGCAATTTTTGTTATTAGATTTTGTATACAAATATTATAATCATACAATAAATGAGGAGTTATGATTTTTCATCCAATTGCTTTATATTATGTTCTATTTATACACAACTGCTATTGTAGTTGTCACAAGCTCTACACTTTGAGTTTGTTCATAAAAGTTTATTGATATGGAATTATCTTTTCCATAAAAAAAAAATCCATTTTAGGTTCATTTTCATTTTAACCATAACTCTAGCAATATCATAAAAAATACAAAAACTGAAAATGTGGAACAAGAAAAAAAATTATATAATTTGAGATTTTCAATAATAATGATTGCATGACAGATTACACTTTACCACTAGTAATAATAATAATATTTGATAGAAATTTAAAAAATGTAATACATATTGAATAATTACAATATAAATATAAGGATTAGAGTGCAAAATTTTGTAATACAAAATGTTAACTTAATTTATAAAATACTCAATATATATAATTATATTCTTAAACTTAGTTTTTAATAACTTCAAAGATAGTTTTCTAAAAAGACATAAACTTAACAAGAAATAAGGTTGCATTCTCCTTCTTAAAATTGTTATCATGAATAATAATCATATTTAAAAATTATGGATTCAAATAAATAATGGAAGGTGTTAATACATACTTAATTCTTATAGTTAAAAGATTTCTAAATCATTAATAAGTATAATTTTAACATGAATATAAATATATTTGAAAATCTACTAGTACAATGCATATTCAATAGATTATAATATCAATATCAAAATTAAAGTGAAAAACTTGTAATTACTAGTATTAATTTAATGCATGAAATGTTGAATTTTAATATTGATATTCTTAAATTTATTTTTAATATCATTCAAAATAACATATACTTAAAGGAAGCATAAAGTGACATTTCTTTCAAAATATTATGATCATAAACACTAATAATTTCCAATTAAACTTTTTGAAAATTAATACATTTTGAAAGGTCTTAATACATACTTATTTATTTCAATTAAAAGATTACGAGATAAGGTATTAGTCCCTTAATTTGTAGCTTAGATAGGTCAAATTTTTTAATTAGTTCATAAGTAATTTTCTTTATGGTAATCATAAAAGAACAACTACCTTTAGTAATAATCATATCCTATAGAATTTCAACACATATAATATATATTTATGAATTGTAATACAAATCATAAAACTAGAAAACAATTATTCTAATTTGCAATATTTATGCATTCTTCTAAGGTGATGCATTTCCATTTCTAAATTTAGTTGTAAATAGTTTTTTAGACAATATTTATAAAAAAAATATGAGCATAATGGCTCCATTTTGCTTTGTGAGATTATTATGTTGAATAATAATAATATTAAATTAAACTCTATGAAATATAATATATATTTGATTATGATAGTAAAAATTAAATTCGTGCAATTATAATATTCATACGTACAATATATTTCATATATTCAAGCTATAATTGAAATAAAGTCAAATTCATTAACTAATTTATGAATAAGTTTTATAATGGTATTCACAAAAATATTTAACATTTAAAAAGTATATAATAGAACCCAAAGTCTTAGTTTTCTCTATTATTTTCTTATATTTTTTAATTTTTTTAAAAGAGCAATATGAATTTGTAGGAAAAAAAAAATAAAACCACATTTTGCTCCACCTAAATTGTTTTATAAATATATAATCATATAACATTGACATAAATGTAGAAAAAAGGGCGATCCATTATAGAATTAAGATTTAGCAGGATTTTCTACTAGAGAACTAAAATAGAAAATAATATTACTTTATTATAGAATTAAAATTGGAGAAATCCTATTTTATAAATAGGTTATCATCAGGGTTTTAAATATCATCCATAATATATCATATTAAGCCATACATAAAAGAAAATAAGGTCGTCGATATGAATTTCAATGTTACAGATGGTTGATTTTGGATTTACACCAAAAACACCATTGCCATAACAAAATTAATGGTTCAACTGATGTTAGTCGTGACATTGTTATTCAACAAATAGACATAATCAACAAAGAGATTGGAAATAAAAAAGACAAATATTTAGTAGAGAATATTGTACCCAAATCTAAAATCAACAGAAAGAGAAAGCAATAATGCTTATAATTAAAATCAGAATGTGAAGAAAAACATATAACAAATCAAGAGAAAAGTAAATTAGTCTCTAAATGCAAAATATAAAAACATGAACCCAATTTTCCTTCTTTACCTTTGTTATAATCATTTTGAAAGAGCTTTTTTGCATGTAAAGAAAAATGTCTCTCTCTCTTTTTTTTTTTTTTTTTTTTTTTTATCTCCATTGGTGCTTGATGGTTATAAAGAAGAAGATCATATAGTGGCATTCTCTATTTTAGGTTTGTTTCTTCTTTTCTTTTTCTTTTGTTCTAGATATTTAATGGCTTTTCTTAATTAGAATTTGAAGTAATAGGTTACAAATGGATGGGGTCTTACAAGTATTTGATGTGAAGACCAACAATATTTCTTTTTCAAAGAAGTCCATCCTTACAAAGTAAGGTTCTCATATCATGGACCACAGACCATATAGCATCATGGTCCAAGTGCCCAGCCACATGTATGTGCTGGTCTTCTTTATGCCATCGTTTTACAGTTCACGCCTCTTTCTTCCTTCATTTTTCTTATTTTCTTATTTTATTGATCTTTTCTCTTTATTATTGTAGCTAGAATAAATTGATCAATTTAGATTCTATATTATTATTTGATTTGATTTAGTTTTAATTTAAAAAGTTTTATTTTTATATAAAAATTAAGTTAAATTTGTAAAAATAAATAAAATTATAAATTTTATCTTAAATTAATGTAAAATATATATAATTATAATTAAATCAAATCAAATTAAGATGTTACAAATTCTATTTGATTCAATTATAAATATATTATTTTGATTATTTTGATGAATTAAACATCATCAACATAAGTATTATAGCTTTTGAATATTTATGTAATAATTAATGAACTTGAAATTATAGAAGTTGAATATTGTGTAAGCAAATAATGAACATTAAATTACTCATCAATCAACAAATAACTTATTGAAAAAAATATTATGTCTTTAATGAACATATTACTTTATATAGAACGTTACATAAAATAATAATGAACATGAAAATTAATGATGACGAATATTATGCTTATATATAGTGAACATCCAAGTACTAAGCAATGAACACCAAGCTTTTATGAAAAGAAAGGTATATGTTTTAGTAGACAAATTAACTCATGCATAATATTACATGAAAATGTAATGAACATGAAAATTAAAAATGATGATAATTGCACATACAAATAATGAACATTTTAATAATAAACAATAAACATGAACAATACTAAGAATGATTACAGTAGAATGATTCACAATTTTGAGATTTTGCAATAAAGAATAAATAATTAAAGAAATTTTGCATTAGCATGAATCAAAATCAAATAAAAAATTAAAGTTATCAGGCACTAAGCAATGAATATCAAGCTTTATGAAAAGAATGTTTTACGATTTTAATGGATAAGTTAACTCTTGTGCAATATTACATAAAAAAAAAGTAAAGAACATAAAAATTAGAAACGATGAATATTGTGCATACAAATAATGAATATTTTGTAACATCATTTTTCATTTGACAGAACTCATACTGCTATGATACCAATAATTTTAACGAACATTTTCATTTACAAAACTCATATCATTCATGTCAATAATACATATGCATAAAGGTTTTATTCATCCTTCACACACAATCCAACATGTATTTTCATGTACATATATGTTAACTAATGTCATGACACGAGAAGAGAGAGAGTTAGAATTTAGCCGACGACTTGTGGTTCATGTGTATGAATGCAAAACTCTAAGCACCAAAGTATCCAATCCCTATTCTTTTGTATCTGAAAAAAAGTTACAATTTGGTGAGTCGCGACTCAGTGAATAAAAACAATAATTAAATTCTCATGGCATAATCCAGAATCAAATATCATTAAGATACATTGCAAGTATAAGTGCAAGTGCAATAGCTTTGTTTTTGTCGTGACCGAGCAAGGCAAACATTGCGCCCGGGATATTCATGTGATTCATGTAACATATGATTTGGGACCTATTGGTCCATCCTCCTGCAATTCTTTTTACATATGATTTGGGACCTATTGGTCCATCTTCCTGTGATTTGCAAGTATTTGACAAGTCGGTCACAACGCCTTTTTAGTTCTATATGCAAGTGCTTATTCACAAATGATATATCAAGTAATCGTTAAGAGCATTTGATTCTCACTTGGCCTGTATTCCCATGTAACATGTAAAAATTCAATCATATATACATGTAATAGAACATAATCATATTATACCCATGTAA
>CATIWR010315928.1:0-29448 GCA_949677035.1 Omphalea diandra | reverse complement strand
GTCTTGTTGGCAGGAAAATAGATTTCTGGTAATGGTCATCCGTGATTTATTGAATTTGTGTGAAATTACCAAGGGAAAAGATAACAAAGCTGTTATTGCGAGTAACATCATGTAAGAATTGATTATGATAAAAGATATCTGGTAACATATTCATTTAATAGCATGCAATTCTTACTCTTTTAGCAGGTCTGTTATTAAAATACAATTAATGTTCAAAACTGGTCATTATTGAGGATAAGATTTGTTTTCTATTCTCTTTTTGTTTCTGTTTGCAGGTATGTGGTCGGGCAGTATCCACGATTTCTTAGGGCTCATTGGAAGTTCTTAAAAACTGTTGTCAATAAGCTGTTTGAGTTCATGCATGAAACTCATCCTGGAGTTCAGGTTTTTCTATTGCCTTTGTGCTCCTTCGCATTCTGGTCTTAGTATGCTGCTTGCTTGATAATTTTTTTATTGTACAGTTTGTTTTATGTTTGACTGTTGCGGTCTTGCATGTTAATAATTTTTAAGTTCATGTAAAAATTTGTGTTGGGTTTCACTGGATGTTTTTCAGGGTCATAATTAACTCACACCTTAATGTCTTCCAGGATATGGCCTGTGACACATTCTTGAAAATTGTACAGAAATGCAAACGGAAATTCGTTATCTTGCAGGTAACATTTGTTTGCCTTTAAACCATTTTTGTCTTTCATGTAAAATTGCGTTAAAGTCGCTTCATTGTAGTTAATGCATAAAAAAGGCAGTAATTGACACTTGTTTTTAGGTTGGAGAAAGTGAACCATTTGTCTCTGAACTTCTGTCTGGTCTTCCAACAACTGTTGCTGATCTTGAGCCTCACCAGATCCATACATTTTATGAATCTGTATGTTTTGTGCTATGATGATAAAGGCTCCCCTCAAATTTTTATTGATTCTCAAGATATTTGTTTGATACTTCTCTTATTCAGGTGGGGCACATGATTCAAGCTGAATCTGATCCACAGAAAAGAGATGAATACCTGCAAAGATTGATGGATCTTCCAAACCAGGTTTTGTTTCAACTGGAAACTAACCTGCTTATCCCTCTCTCTGTGCTTGATGCTGGACAGGTTGCATGGGCTGGGTTATTTAGGTTGAAGCTAGGGCTTAATTGGAATCTAGAATAGGTAGGAACTTAGTGCGTTTGTGTAGAGTACATTAAGACAGCAAATTAATTAGGAAAGTGAGGGGGTTTTGGGGCTGTTAGTGATGAGAAAAGAGGGAAGGGCTGTCAACAGTGAGACGCCAAGAGTTGAATGCATATATCGCACCTAAGGTTCCAAATTCCTTACATGAATGGCTGAATACTTGGATAGTTTTGCAACTGAAAGGAGCAAAGATGCTGGAATACTTCTTATTGACTGAAAATGTGAAAACTAATTAGAACCATTATAATTGTAGATATTCTTTAGGTATAAACTAATTCTATCTTTATGCTAAAGGAGTTTGATACTAGTCCTAATAAGGATTTGGACTCCCAAAACAAAGCTAAAAGGGAATTAATGTTATCATTGACCATCAAGGACTTAGACTTTATTAAGATTCCTAACCAAATGTGGGCACATTTTCCAGCAACATTTGGATTTCAAAATTTCACCTTAATACTGAGCTAGCAGCTAGCTTATTTAACCAATTATATGAATCAGTCTCTAGAAGGACTAGAACCTGAATTTATTCTATGTAAAATTTTGGCCATGATTATGAAGTTTGTGTGTTTAAACTTGAATTGTCTTGGGTTCCTCCTTGTTTGCATCAGTGTACCTCAGAAATATTTAGTAAATAAAACAGAACTTCAAAAATTATTACCGGTGTGCATTGCACGTCACCTGTAGGCATACCATTAACATATGGCTATTAACTCGTCGATTTGTTAAAATCTTGTTGATCCAGTTCTTATTCCATCTTTTCACCTTTTTTTTTTTTTTGGTTTCTTTACATGACAAGTTTATAGCAGAACCTTGGCTGATAATATGGCATTTTCCATATATTTTCCAATGTTCTTTCATCCTGATGCAAACGTTAAATGCTGGTAGTTGTGGACTTGTGGCTTATGATATCCGACTCTTTGCAGAAATGGGCTGAAATCATAGGGCAGGCACGTCAGAGTGTTGATTTTCTGAAAGATCAAGAAGTGATTAGGACTGTACTCAATATATTGCAGGTATAGCCCCTCGTTCATTATAGGACTTCCTGTGATCCATTGAGGGATTTTGCTAAAAATAGATTCACAACTGGCTGCTCTTTTGATTAAGGAATTAAATGATATACAGATGCATAGATCATTAATTGGTTTGATGATACTCATTTCAGTGTTACTTTGTATTGTGAATGTATGGCATAATTGTTGCTTGGCTCACTTTCGTTGGGTCTCTTTCATATTGAACTTATTTCCATTATATGACTCGAGGAATATTGTTAGAGCTGTAAACTTTGTATTCCCATTAGGGACAGTAATCTTTGTGACAATCTTACCATATATTCAAGCCATTGTCTCTTTGCAGACAAATACAAGTGTTGCATGTTCTCTGGGAACTTACTTCTTGCCCCAAATAACTCTGATATTTTT
Organism: Omphalea diandra; assembly: GCA_949677035.1. Lineage (NCBI taxonomy): Eukaryota > Viridiplantae > Streptophyta > Magnoliopsida > Malpighiales > Euphorbiaceae > Omphalea > Omphalea diandra. The sequence goes on along the minus strand of CATIWR010315928.1, from coordinate 26,865 downwards.
GGACATGCTTAATGTGTATAGGTATGCTATCCATTTTTATTCTTTATTCTAGTCTGGTAGGTATTCCTTTGAACTTGTCAGGCATTGAGAATTTTAGTAGCATATTGTTAGCTAACTGGTGTCTATTATAATTTGAATTGTCTGGCAGAATGTATAGTGAGCTTATTTCAAGTAGCATAGCCGAAGGAGGGCCTTATGCATCCAAGACATCCTATGTGAAACTTTTACGGTCAGATGATCATTTGACTTTTTTTTTTTTGCTGCATTTGGTGAACCCAAATTTTGTGGTTTCTAATATGCTTTGGGAAACAGATCTGTTAAGAGAGAGACACTTAAGCTCATTGAGACCTTTTTGGACAAGGCTGAGGATCAGCCACAGATTGGGAAGCAATTTGTTCCACCAATGATGGATCCCGTTCTTGGCGACTATGCTAGGAATTTGCCTGATGCTAGAGAATCAGAAGTTCTATCACTATTTGCAACTATTATAAACAAGTATGTCATTTTTATCTTCAACTTTCTCTAGCTTTTTTTTTCATAGTAGGTATTTCAAGGCTCAATGTAAATTCATAAGTCTGTAACCTGCCTAAGATCCTCATAGGTTGCATTTTCTATAGAACTGTTTTTTAGTGACTTACAAGGAATCTTCTTAGTCTGAATGAACATCACAATGCATTGCCATGCAGGCTATGGACTGTTTGAACTCAAAAGAGTTAAGCCTATAATTGTTGGTTATTTGTTGATGACTTGATGTTGGTAAGGTTTGCATTTTGTGTGTAAAATTACAATCCATTAACTTAAGGTGGCTTACAGTCTGTTTGGACAAGGGGTAAAGACGGGCAACAAAGGGTAAGTGTAGTAGTGAGACCCTTCTTGATGTTTGGGAGAGAATTTTAATTTCAAGGTGAAGGGAAATGAAGGGTAAGGCTTAACTTCTATAATCCTGAAAGGTCCTAATTCCTTAAACTCCAATTTGGGGTATAAGGAAGGGTAAATAAATCAACAAAAGTAAAAAGTAGTGTTTTCTTGTCTTTTTTATCCCTATAATTATTAAAACTAGGTTGTTTTTGTAAAATCAAATACTTTAATGATCCTCCTTATCCTTACTCTCTCCCATATGAGAGGAAGTTAACTTTTTTTTTTTTTTTAAATTTACTTCCGTTTCCCTTCCATTCCTTTACTTAATAAACCACCGCTCCCTTTTTTACACCCCTTCCAAACAGTGTTAATGGCCAGAAAAGAAAGATAAAATTGCCTTTGCTACACTTATATTCTTTTATATGATGTCCTCAGTTTGTTTGTGCATTTCTGCTTTCTTGCTGTTATATCTACATGATCATCTGCGCTACATGAAACTTGGAGGGAAGCTAGCTTTGTACTTTTATATGCCTGTTTTAAATTGTGCTTCTATCTGGTGTTCTGTTTATTATTTGGGTTTCATGGTATTACTTGTCTCTGAAGGTACAAAGCTGCGATGATAGATGATGTGCCTCGAATTTTTGAAGCGGTTTTCCAGTGTACGCTTGAGGTGAGGATTTAGACTATAAATTTTGGCACATGCCTATGTAGATGATTTCTTTAACGTACTCTATTCACCACAAAGTAAAAGTATGATATTGACCTTGAGTTGAGCATCTTAGCAACAAGCAGCAGTGAGCTTTCCCCTCAATTTTTTAGGAAAATCTGGTGTGAAATTACATTATTCTTAGAAGCTTTCCCTTCAATTTTTTAGGAAAATCTGGGGTGAAATTACATTATTCTTAGAAAATGACTTAAGAATTTGTTGTTGCACAAATGAAGTGAATGATCACAAATATGCTTTGCCGCATTTTGAAAAATTTAATTCTGACAGACCTGTCCCTTTTAAATGTTTCTGATGTAACACCCCCCCCCCCCCCAAAAAAAAAAAAAAAAAGTACTGCTTTCTCCAAGTTCTAATGTCCTGCTAGACAAGGCGCATGTGTTTGTAGACACTGGTGATGATGTGTTAAGCTGTATATAGGGGTGTGCAGTCGGTTCAAGAGTCAAACAATCTAATCGGAAAAACTGGAAAACTGAACCAAGTATAAGAACTGAATCGAACCAAATCGATTTGGTTTGATTCTGTTAGAGTTCAGTTCAGTTTAAGCTGAATTTTTTGCTAAAGTTTTAAATACAGGTAGCAGTAAGTTCAGTTCGGCTCATAAAAATTCATATAAATAATGAATATAGGTTTAAATTATTTTGGTTTGATTCAAGTGAATGTTTTACAACGAACCAAATCAAATCAACTTTACCAAATTTTTTTAAAAAGAAACCGAACCGAACCTATATAAAAACCACACTAAAAAACCGAACCAATTTGGTTTGATAGGTTTTACCGTATAAACCAAATTTTGCTCAGCTCTAGCTCTATATGTTCAAAGCTAACACAAATTGATTAGACCTGTCACTGTACATTACTTTTTTAGAACTGCCATCTAAGTTGGAATTTCTTAAAACTTCCTATGTTATTTATTTAACTGAATTGTTATTGTACAATGCAGATGATCACAAAAAATTTTGAAGATTACCCAGAGCATCGCCTCAAATTCTTTTCACTACTTCGGGCCATTGCAACACATTGTTTTCGTGCTTTGATTCTATTGTCTAGTCAGGTTTATTTTTTAATTTATTTCATTAGTTATATTGAGGTGTCACACTTTAACAAATTATTCATTCCATTTTTTTTTTAATCATGGCAATTCTTTTTTATGTCATATTTGCTCTCACATGTGAAATGTTCAAAAAAATCATTAAAAGATGTTTTTCACGGCTTCCAAAAATGCTCAAGCAGTATTGCTCTTATTTCTTTCAAGAAAAGTAATAAGAATCAACAAGGTTAGTCTTAAAGACTCAACATGTTTGGAGATTCTCAGTGGGGCATTTGAGATCTTGTGGTATGAAGAATTACTTCCATGTAAAACCATAACACATTCAGTTTCAGTTTAGACTTTAGCTATTGGGACTTTGGCAATCTATTCCTTGGAATACTTTGTGCAACAAAGATGTTCTACAACTCACCAGTTATGAAATATATATTTCTGCGCTCTTTCCATTTCTTAAGGTGCAAAACGTTTTTTTTTGGGTATCCTGCAATTGTCTAGTTCTTTTGGCTATAGACTATGAGATCTCTTCTTATGAGAATGTTCAAGGGTATAATTTTTAGATTTGGTTATACTTCCATATGACAGACTTTCCTCTACTTTCAGTCTCCATCTAAATTATTGCAATTGTGATTACTGGTGTACTTAAAATTCTTATTTTTCATGCAATGGTCTTGACATCAGCAACTTAAGCTAGTAATGGATTCGATCATCTGGGCATTCCGGCATACCGAAAGGAATATTGCTGAAACTGGGCTGAATCTTCTGTTGGAGATGCTGAAGAACTTTCAGGTGTGGTCTTCTCTTTGTTCTTCTCTTATTTGGTTTATCTGGTTCATATGTGGTACTAAAGCATTTGTGTAATTTGCAGGTTTCTGAATTCTGTAACCAGTTCTACCGGACATATTTTCTGACAATTGAGCAGGAAATATTTGCTGTCCTAACAGATACATTTCACAAACCTGGCTTCAAGTTGCATGTCTTGGTGCTGCAGCATTTGTTTTGTCTGGTATGTGCCTTACATTTTCCTTTAATTATATAGAAGCAGGAGCAATCATAAGTCCGGTGTACATTTTCAGGTCGAGAGTGGTGCTTTAACGGAGCCTTTGTGGGATGCTGCAACAGTTCCTTACCCATACCCTAATAATGCAATTTTTGTTCGTGAATACACTATTAAACTTTTGGGCACATCTTTCCCCAACATGACTGCTATGGAGGTGAAGAAATAGGAGCTTCATTTTCTTTGCTTCTTGCTAATGTGCTTTCCTTTTTGGAAGACTCTGATATGAAAACTTTTCAGGTCACTCAATTTGTTAATGGCCTTTATGAGTCAAGAAATGACCTCTCCATATTTAAGAATCATATTAGAGACTTTCTTGTGCAATCAAAAGAATTTTCAGCTCAGGTAACACTTCTTCAACTATTGACTGCTGCTTCTCACTCGCCTCCGCTCCCCATAACATTTGTGGAAAATTACTACCAATTAGGTGTAGTCCAAGTAAAAAGAATTGACCTGTCTGTGTTGCAAGGCATCCCCATGCCTTGTATAGGCATTTTGTAGGCACTGGTTCAGATGGTGGCAATTTCGTTTGATGCTTGATTCTCTTTGCAGGATAATAAAGATCTCTATGCTGAAGAAGCCGCTGCTCAGAGAGAAAGAGAGAGACAAAGAATGCTTTCTATTCCAGGGCTCATTGCTCCTAATGAGATCCAGGACGAGATGTTAGACTCATAGAAGGGTATTTTTGTTGCGGAAGCTAATTTCGTGAATTTTAAAACAGAAGTTGCTATTGCCATCTTGATTCAGTTACCTAGAAGTCAATGGGTTTAAACAGATGCAGCATTCTTTTTCCTCCACTGCTGGTTGGTGTTGAAGCTGGTTAAATGAGAAGGTGCCTTGCGTGAAGGGAGTTTGCTGCGGGCAATACTGTTTGTATCCATTGGCTGGGTGTAGATTATTTAGGTGCTAATGTAGGAATATATTGGAGTCATTGTACGGTTTCATGGATCCTACTTGATCCTTGTATTCATCATGATGGTTGGGATCAAACTGTTTAAATGACTCTGTTATGAATTTTTGATTGATTCATCATAGGTGTAACGCATACTAAGGTTGGCGGGTTGTGCAGAAAGTTCAATTTTCATTCAACAATGCCATGTTCTGAAGGTTGATTAGGGGCGTTACTTTTTAATTGCCCCCATCGTGAAATGTACCTAGAATGTGTTTAATATAATATGAGTTATTGTTTTTCCCCTTTAGTTCAATTTTGTAACTCTTTCCAAGGTTGGCCGACTCTTTGGAGCACTAGTCGAGATTTTTCAAGGTGTTTGGATTTCTATTCTAATAGTTAGAATTGAACATAGATCAAATTGATCGGTTCTTTGAATCAGCGTACCTTCTTTGAATTAGTGTGTATTCCTCTTTCAGCGGAGTTGAGACCTTCCTTGCTTTTACGTTTACCCTTAATGATAGGATAGAAACATTTTTTTCACTAACATCAGAGGGGAGCTATACTTGCGAACAGAACCATTTAAGAACCTGAGACGTACCTATCAGTTCTCTTAAGACGTAAATAATGACTCACGAAATTGAAATATAGTAGTACAATTTAAACTTTAATTAGAGCCACAGCGCTGCAGCACACTAATCGCTCGATGAGCAAAGTTTCCAGTACTTATTAGTAACCTACTAGTACGTTGAAATCGCATGTTGTTTAAATACTTATTTTCTTCCCTTTCTCTCGCGACAAAATATGGTTCGAACTATGAATCAGTCCATTTCTTGTGAGGATTCCACCCTCCACCTTGAGGCCAATCTCCCCAACATCCTCTACTATTCGTCCATTTAGTCTTTGTTCACCAAAGAATGGCCTGCAAATCATAGGCACTATGCTCTCCAGCACTGAGTTCCACCCACAGTGAGTTACGAACACCCCAACTGCACTTTGTGCTAAGACTTCCATTTGGGGAGCCCAGGGCACTGCAATTCCTTGTGTTCTTGTTCTGTCCAAGAACCCATTCGGGAAGTATACCTTTGAATGATCCTTAAGCGACCATATGAAAGGTAATTGGGTAGCTTCTAATGCATCAGCTAGCGCCACAAGTTCATGTGATGGTGGTGTTGCCACTGAACCAAATGCAACATACACCACTGATGCTGGTTCTTGAATTTGGTACTGGTGGTATGCAACCATATGTGTCTGGTACTGGTGGTGGTGATGACACCAAATTGAAGGGCCCAATATTGAGGAACTTCTTGAATTTGGAGTTTAAGTCGTTTGTTATGGCAGTATCTAGTTCTTCAAATGAGTTTAAGAAGACGGCTTCTGCTTTAGGTAACATTATTCCCATTTTATGTAACATGTGGGAGAAGAGTGAATCTAGATTTCCAGAGATTACTCCTTCAGGTAAATCACTAGTGTGAATCTTAGACATTCCTGGAATTAAATTGAGGGTTCCACCCTTCATTTCTTCTTTACCTGTGTTTAGACGTAAATAAAGTCATTATATCCCATAAGAGTACAAAAATGAGGCAGTTGAGTAGTGTACTACTCTTATGATCCGTTTGATGAAAATTCATTCACTGCGTAGTAAAAAAAAAAAAGAAAATTACCTCCACCTCCAAAAGTCTCCCTGATAATCAGTGTAAAAATGAACAGAAATGGATATAGAAGCACAAGCCAAAAAAGCCACCCGAGGCACCCTCATCTCCCCCGCCATCTCCGCCGCAAACCAAAAGAATGCATCACTCGCCAAACATGTAATTTCCCTCTCTGCCTCTACCACGGCTGCCTCCATGCCCTTCCTGAAGCTGTCAGGAGCCTTCTTCATGAACAGCTCAATATCCTCCTGATACTTTCCTTGGAACGTGCAGCCCTCAGGGACACCATCCCACATGTCATAGACCTTCACATCAAGCTGCATGTTGTGTTTGTAGCCCAACGAGATGGACTTGTTGGATATTGGGATGTTGAAGAAGAAGAAGTGGCTGGTTGGAGAAACAGTGGCTAGCCTGTGGATGACGGAGAAGAGTGGAGCTGCATGGGTGCCAAATGGGAAGGAAAACACCACTACATGGGGCTCAGTAATTGTGGTCTGCGGCATAGTTTGGGTTTAGGAAATGGTGGAAGCTACCTTAGAGCTTGGGCTTCAAGAGGTTATGACAAGATAGTAGGGGAATAATTGCTTTGTAGTGCAAGGTTTTGTGTATAAGATACAGGATATATATGACAAGTAATGGCGGTTGCCGCACCATCTAACGCTCTATGGTGGTTGGGTTTCATGGTTGTCGCAGCAAGTTTTTTTTTTTGGAAATCGGAATTTACTTGTTGGTCAAATCTATTAAGTACAAATTAGATAAAGATTGGTTGGATTATATCGGATTCAATTTTTAAAAAACATATTTTAAATTTTTTTTTTATTATTTTAAATTTTTATTGAATAATTTTAATATTAAAATTTAAAATTGAATTATTACTAAATTCATTAAATATTAAATTAAAATTTTAAAACATATATTAACAAACTAAAGTTATAAGTGACAAAGAACAATAGTAACGCTAGCAGTAATTGCAGTGATAGTTAGGGTGAGCAAAAATTGGATCGAATCAAAAAATATATCAAATCGAATTGGTTTGATTCGGTTCGATTTAATTTTTTAATAAAATCGATTTGTTCTGTTATAATTTTTTAAAAAATTCTATTTTCGGTTATCGGTTCAGTTTTTTAGATAGAAAACCGAACAAACCAAATTAACCAAAGTAAGTAATAAACTAAATCAATTTGAATCGAACCAGATTTAAATACATGTAATTTAATTGAAACAAACCGAACAAAATCAAATTTTTATAAGATTAGTTTGGTTCGGTTTATAGACACATAAATTTTAATTTAATTGGTTTAGTTAATTTAGTTTTTTAAAAATTTTGGTTCGGTTCAGTTAAAAGTATAAAAAATTAATTTATTAAAATTTGATAAAAAACCGAACCGAACCGCCCGTTTACTTATCTCTAGTGATAGTGATTGCAGTGTTAATAAGAGTGATAACAATTATAGTGATAGTCATTGTAATGATTATTGTGACAATTAAGGGTGAATGCGGTTTAGTCTAATTTGGAGATTTGAAAGTCTTTGTGACTAGACCAAAATTTTGAGAATTTTAAAAATGAAAAACTTGTGTTGCGTCAAATTTTTAGTTCAGTTCGATTTCGTTCCTTATAAATTCAAGACGGTTTAATTTGATTCGATACCGGTTCGGGTATTTGGTTATTTCAATTTATTAACAATTAAACATTATATTTTTGTAAACCAAAATAAATAAATTTTACCTTTTTTATTTTTTATCATTTAAAAATAAAAAAATAAGTGGTAATTTAATAAATTACAACTAATAACTTACACATTAAATGTTAAACTATTTTTTTTAATATTTACTACTAATTAATAATTAATAAATAGTCTAATTATTAATAATATATACTAATTGAAGGAGTTAATCAGTAAAACTAATAATATGTATATACACACGATTTTGATATTGGTTCTATGGTTTGATTCCGTTATGAAATAGTTTGATCCAATTCTAGGTTCGAATATCACAAAATCTTATAAAATCATCTTGTTTACTTATTCTTGATCCAGTTCTGTTAGGGGATTTTTTTTTAAAGAAAAATTGGATATTTTGGTTTTGATACCAAATGAGTATAGTTCCTCGATCCAATTCGAAAAATTTTTGTTCTCCTTGCTCACCCTAGTCACAATAATATAAAATATCTTGATGGTAATGGTAATAAATAGAGAGTGATTGTGAAAATGACAAAATAGGTGATTTTATTAGTGATGATAAAAATAATTATAGTGATGATAATTTATAATAGATATATTGATAAAAAAGATAAAAGTAGTAAAGTTTTTCACTTAATTTATTAAGTTAAATTTTTTTCTATCAAATTAAATAATTTTTAAAATTAAATACTTAAAAAATATTATTACACTCAAAAATTATTTTTTAAAAATATTGTTAAATAAATTTAAAATATTATATATCGAATATTTTAATTTTTAAATATTTAATGTGAGTTTTAACCGCCAAAGTGTGAATGTAAGCGGTTAACTGAGTTGGTGTTAGTGTGTCTGTATATATATATATATATATATATATATATATATATATATATATATATATATATATGTATATATGTACAGAGCACAATTGTGTGGTTTTTAATTTTATATTAAATAATTTTTTATAATGTGTTAAATAATTTTTTTTATCTTATTAGGTTTTTTGAAACTATTACATCGTCTTTAAGAATGTAACACAAATCAAAATTAACTTTAAATAAAATAATATTTTTAACATAATATAAATTTATTATCAGAATAAATCACTTTTCTAAATAGTAAAAAACTAATAGTCAATCCATGTATTGTGTATATTATAATTTTGCAATTTTAATGGGTGCTTTATGATTTTAGATGTATTATATCAAAATTTTATATATTCATCCATTATGAAATAATAAAATTTTAAAACTTGTACTTATAAAATATTTATTTTGATATAAAATTATATTGTATTAAAATTATTAATTTATTTTGAACTAATTTTGAATTATCTAACATAATTTATAAATTCAAAATTATATATATTAAATTTTTTATTTATAAATATTTATTAATAGATTCATATATGTATATAATATACATGTTTTAAATATAGTATATAGATATAATATACGTGTTTTTAATATAGTATATAGAATTAAATTATTAAATAAATTACATTGTAGTTTGATCTTAGTTTAATCTTTGATTTGTGGCTTTCCATCTTGATGGATCAAAGATCAAACTGAGTTTTAAAATCTTAGTCACTACATAATTTCTATATAAATTGAAATTTTATTCTAAATAATTTTACTTGTATAATTATATATAATAATTTAATTAGCCATACCATAAAGAATATGTGCTATATTCTTAATTTTTATCATAATTTTAATATATAATTCATATTGTATTGGAATTATATAAAAAAGTAATATTTTCTAATAAGAATTCATATTATATTAAAATTATTGTTTTATTTTGAATTGATCTTTGATTGTACTAATTTTTTAAAGATCATATGTTGATTTTAAAATTAATAAAATAAAATGATAATAAATATATATGTATATAAATAGTTAATAGTTATTTAATAAATTATTATTTAATAATAATCATTTATATATAAAATAATAATTATTTAATAAATGATAATAAATTGTGTAACACAGTTTTTAATATATATATATGTGTGTGTGTGTGGGGCTTAATTTTGTATTAATAATTTTTATTATATATTAAATAATTAGTTTATTATATTAGTCTTTTTAAAACTCTCACATTATTTTTAAGAATCCAATTGAAATTAAATTAGTTCAAAAAATAATATTTTAATGTAATATAAATTTATTATTAGAACAAATTACTTTTCTAAATAGCAAAAAACTATAGTCAATCCACGAATCATGCATATTATAATTTTAAAACTTTAATGCATGCTCTATGATTTTTTAGATATATTATATCAAAATTTTATATATTAATCCATTATGAAGTAATATATATTTTTTAAACTTTTACCTATACAAATATTTATTTAATATAAAATTATATTATATTAAAATTAATAATTTATTTTAAACTAATTTTGAATTGTCTAACATAATTTATAAATTCAAAATTATATGTATAATAATTGAAAATATATTACTTTGTAATGAATTAATATAAATTTTAATTAAAAAATTAAAATAATAATAGGGAACTAATTTACTAATGATAAAATATTTTGGATTTTATAGGGTTGCGTTGCTTGCTAAATTATTATTACTTTTATGCAATCATTGAGAGAGAGCAAAATAAGAGAGAAAATAAAATAAGACTGAAAAATAAAAAAAGAAAGTAACTTTATTCTATTTGTGAAAAGAAGAAAAATAAGAGAGAAAAAAAACTTAAAGTTTATTTTTCCCCCTTTTACTTTATCTCCAAAATGGAGATATAAGAGATTGAACAGCGTTTTATAAAATTATAATTTTGCCCTAAAACATAAAATCTAAACTAAAATGAAGTTATTTTATTTTTAAGATTTAAAATAAACATAAATTGAATTTAAATTATAAAATTACTAAAATAATTTAATTTAAAAATTTTAATTGAAATTATTTTTCTCAAAATCTTATGAATTTTTATTTAGTGTTTTTTTAGTTTTATATTTACCAATTGATATTTAGTAATTGAATATTAAAATATTAAAAAATAATATTTACTAAATATTAACATTTAACGTTTAATTTAAAAACTAATGTTTAATACTTAAAAAATATAACTGAATGTATAAATATATTTTTTTAACATTTGAAATATAAAACAACTAATGTTAAATTTTTTTTAGTATTAACATTATATTTTTCATTATATAAATTATTATTTCATATAAAATCAATTAAAATATAAAATAATTATTTTTTTTATCATTATACAATACAATTATAAATTTGATTATTTTCTTGAATAAAAAGTAAAATAAGAAATATATAAAATAATATTTTTCTTTCCTTTTATATTTTACTTTTCAAATAAAAGAAAATAAAATTATTTTTTCCTCTCTTTTATCAAAACATAAAGAAAAAAATAAAAAGTATTTTTTCTTTTTATTTTCTTTTCTATTTACATCATTTTTTAAATATAGTGTTAATTTCAAATTCATTATTACATTAAAAAAAAAAGAAAAGAGAAAACGAATAAAAAATAAAGAATTGAAAACCTAATTAAATTCAGGAATGGTTGGATGGATGAATATTCCACGGCGTGAGGAGAGTCTTCCTCCACCATAAAAACAACCGTACGCTACCTCTCTCTCTCTCTTTCTCTCTCTCAATTAATGTTTTGTTGTTTATAGCGAACAAACGATTTCAGTTCGATTTCATCAGAAATTCAATTCCTATCAAAATCATATCAAACGTGTACATAGCAAAGATCGAATATCCCCCCAAAATCAAAAGGCGGCGCGGCGCAGCGCAATGGGTCAAGCCTTCCGCAAGCTCTTCGATTCCTTCTTCGGCAACACTGAGATGCGGGTACTCTCTCTCTCCCTCATTCTTCCTACAATATAACGCTGATTACATTCTATTTATTGTTTTAATTACTGCTATAGTTTAGTTGTTATTTTGCAGTTTTAAGTTGCTTCAACTAATGGGTCGGTGTATATTCAGTTAATGCATGGCATAATTGATAAGATATTTACTGTTGTTTACTCCTATTTCATGTAATAATGTGAATTATTAGGGGGACCAAAGCAACCAATTACTAGTAGGGGGAGCAAAGCAACCAATTACTAGTCATAATTAGATAGTAGCCGTTGAGTTAAGCGTTGGATTTATTAAAAAAAAAAAAAAAAAAAAAAGAAGGCTATAATGTTTATACATATATATGGTATTTGATAAACGTAGAAGAACGAATATAAGTTCATACGGTTATGGTTCCTGTAGTTTCATATGATTATGAGTAACTTGTTTTACAGTTTTTGACCTTCAAATTTGATAAAGTTTTTCAACTATCTGGTTAGTTTAGGATGTATGCTTGACAATGTTACATATGCTGCTTTTGCATACCTTATATGTCATTGTGGAAGTTTTGGTGTTTGCTTGGCTCCCATGAATGAGTTAGAACTTTCTCACAACTCATTGGAAAAGAATATTTCAAAATTGGGAAAAATTGGCAAGCACAGGGGGGCTCAAAATGATAGTTTAAACTAGAGCAGTAAGTTACTTCTCCCTTGCTAGGCCAGTTTCCGTTCTCATTGTGGAAAAGAATTAGGTTTCAGTTACTAAATAGGTAAAAATAATAATGGTGATTATAAAAGCGGTGGAAAAACTATGAAGTTAGCAGGTCTGGACCCACTTTGCTTGATGGCCCCTTTTGGGGAGTTAAACCAGGTTTTCATGAATAATTGATGTTGAATATGACTACAATGGGATTTTTTACCATTTGATGCAAGGGTAAGGTGGTTCCTTTTTAACTGGAAAGTTAAAGGTTCAAGTCCTGGAAATAACCTATCTGCGAAACAGTAGGAGGATATACAATAGATGACTCTTGCAAACTGAGGAGACTTGTGCACTTGGCTGCACTTTTTGAAAACTTGATATAAATTTTAACGTCTTTGAAAATCTTTTAAAATATTGGATGATCCAGTTGTTATCTTATTAAGAGCTTGCTGTTACTGGTGGCAATTAATACAACAAACAGATTTCTATTCAATAACAAGGCAGTTATTCAGATTTTAGATGTGCTTTTGTCAAGTTCCTTTGTATGAACTATTCATTCTTGCAGTTCTTTGCTTTGCATATGCTCAGTATGGGCTGGTTTTTTTATTATGCCTGTATATGTGCATGTCCATGTTATAAGGATATACTCAACTATTGCATATTCCAAATCTAGCAGAGGTTGGCCATTTAGAGCATTGACCTTCATTCCACTTGGTTTTTGGATACACCTATAGAAAGGTCCAAAGCTGTTATATTTTTTGTCGCTACATTATACCATGCATAGTCTACCCCTCATTTTCTTCTTTCCTTGAAATTTCAATGTGATTGACCTTTCGTATGAATAGATGATGAAAAATAAGTAATAGCTTAATTTGATCTTGTAATAAAACGGAAGGCAATGATTCAGGGGGAAAAAATTACACTAGTATGACATAATTTAGATATTGCTGTTCTGTATCGGGCATACAACATTTTGTTTCCAGCTTTTTTACAAGTGAACTAATTGGTTCCAGGCAATGGATATTGCTCATATATTGTTATGCCTTTGACTTTTTTTTTAAATCGTAGAAGATGAATTCTCCCATGTTTTAACGTGCCGGTGATTCTCTTTTCTTATTTGTACTTTTCTTTGGAGCTAGGTTGTGATGCTTGGGCTGGATGCAGCTGGTAAAACAACCATACTATACAAACTACATATTGGTGAAGTTTTATCTACTGTCCCAACAATTGGTAGGTTACTTTGCTGATAATTAGTTTATATTCTAGTATGACCATATTAGGCTTATAAACTGCACCATTATTATCTTTTCCTTTTTCTCACATATTATATAGTCAAAGTATATGCTTACATCCAAAGAAAGAAAAATATTACATCAATTGTCTTAAAAACTTATTGTTCATCCTTTCTGATTATTAGAAGCATAGGTTGTTGTGCTCTTTTGCTCTTTCATTTTCAAGATATGAACCCTAAACATAAGTAAAATTTGTTGAAATGAAGTGCAATTCATAAAGGGAGACATGCTGTTGCATTCTTTTATAGTGTGCATGTCTCAACTAATTGATGAGATTTAGGGTCAAGTTTGAAAAGAGGGATGTTAAAACTTGGAGTTTGAATTAGGATTGATTAGAGTGAGAAAGAAAAGAGAATTTGGTGATTGTGTTTGACCTATGAACAGCACCTGAGTTAGTGTTGCATCAGAGGGAAAGGAGGATAACAAGGGCAAAAATGGAGAAAAACTAGGTGCACAGACCCAAACTTCCAAATCAAATAAAAAACACAAATTCCATTATAAAAAATCTCTTCAAGAACCTTAGGAATAGCTGTTATGTATTTGTAGAGACTTAATAGCTAATCTTGCTGTTACAAGGATCTGAATTTGAAAATTTATAAACAAATACCGAATTGGCAGCAAACAGTTTGATAAAAAGATTTCTAAACACTAATTAGTAAAAACCATATTTTTCTAGATAAGATACTAGAACTATAAAGGAAATTTTATAATATTCGTAATTAAGAATGAAATCAAAATGGTCTAAATCTGTTTTTATTTGATTGCATCAATAGTTTTCTTCAATTGAATGACCATGAAAATAAGAGACAAAGAAGTGGGCTAGTGGATGCCCATTGAAAATAGTTGAGGCTAACCGCACAAAACCAATTGTTGGTCTTGCACATCTCTTAATTTGTGTAAATTTCAGTTATAATATGGCCATAAAAAAAAAAAGATAAATGCAGATTAACTGATTATGGGAATATATGCTGAATTCTTCTCTGTCTGAAGTTTAAATTTGTTTGGTAATCATATATCTTTAGATGATGGTATTTCTTTGGTGTAGCATATTACTACCGTTACTTTCAATTACCATTTTCTTGACCTCCAATTTTTATTGCAGTAATCACATTCTAGTTACCGATTATAGCTTTTTTCTGTAAATATAGGTGACCTTCATTACTGTTACAGTACATATGACAGCAAAAGGCTTGCAACAGATTCCAATTCTTGCCCAATAGATATGTTGAAAATAACTAGGCATTGAAATATTCTTTGTAATTAATCAATGTATTCTCTTTAGTCTCTCACCCCTTTAAGGAAGCATCAACAACTTTCTGTGTGAATATTATCTGGAATTTTATGTTCCTACAGTCAAACTTCTTGGAAAGAATAGGTGTTGCCATATACTGATGTTCGGCATGGGATTTTCTTCATTAATGTTCTAATATTCATTTGGTTCTTCTTCATTTATTATCCTCTGATTTCTTGTTTTTGTGTACTGATGATATTTTCAACTGTCAGGTTTATGATTTGGTGGATTCTAGCTTCTTAATGTTGAACTATCCATTGTTTTCATAAGTGCATTAATCTTCTTATCTGCTGTAGGGTTTAATGTGGAGAAAGTTCAGTATAAGAATGTGATGTTCACTGTGTGGGATGTTGGTGGACAAGAGAAATTAAGGCCACTTTGGAGGCATTATTTCAATAATACAGATGGATTGGTAATAACTATTTTCTGTTTGTCTTGCAATTTTCTGTTTGCTTTTGTCTTCTGTGATGTTCTGGGCAAGTTTCGTTGTAGGGGTTTTCTGTTGAAGCTGATTGGGGTGATTTTTGCTATTGTTTTGTTTTCTTCCTTTCGAGGTTTTGATGTTGTGTTTAATTTGCTCATGCAGATCTATGTTGTTGATTCCTTGGACCGTGAGAGAATTGGAAGGGCTAAAGCAGAGTTTCAGGTTGTATATTTATAAAGGTATGCAGACCGTACTATATTTTTGTCAAAAACAGTTTTTAAGTAGACTGCCTTATTTTCTTTCAGGCCATCATCAAAGATCCATTTATGCTCAACAGTGTCATCCTGGTGTTTGCCAACAAACAGGACATGGTATGTTATCATTCACTTTGCACATGAATGATAAAATTCACTAAACAGCAAGGCTCCTTCAACGAGACATATAAGATAGCATATATTCTTTATTGGAAGTTAATGCATGGTGCAAATATTTTCTGACCTATCAGTCTCGTGAAATTGGAACAATAAAATGAACAAGACTAACCTTTTGATACAGGCAAACCAGAGACTGGGGATGATGTAGAAATCCACTATATTGTAAAATAACAAACACATTCAAATATAAAAGAAACTCATTCACATTAGCATTTATTTCACAATGCGATAACCATTTTTTTTTGTGTGTCCTCCCAAAATGCCTTGTGGCTATACCCTATTGAACACATGATTTCTTTGATTTTGCATAGATTATCAAAAAATTCTTAGCAACGATCATTCGGTAAATTCCATGTTTTCTTGTTTGCATGATGAACTAGTTCTTGAATAAGGGATGTTACTTCTTCTTAATGCTGTATTAGTCATTTATTTTGTGCAGATACATTTGGCAACATTGCCTTTGCACCATCCTTTCTAAATTTGTGAATTAGCCATCTTAGTAAATTTTATATTTTATAATTCTGGGAAGCACATGCCCATATTGATTCATTAGGTTACTAGAAATTGTTACTTGTGTTTAATTATATTGACAGCCAACTTCAAACATCCTTGCTTTTAAAATGCGAGATTAAACTATATATTATATAATAAGTGATGTTATTCCTCATATAGTTTTTGTGATAACCAATTCTTATGTAAATACTCTGCCATGCTGTTGCATTCTTCACAGGAAAATTGAGATAGCTGTTTGTTTATGTTTGTGTGTTAAAATTGAACCTTATTTGCACAGTCCTATGCTTTTCCATTTTTCCTATTGATGGATGAATATATTAGGATGACAAATGATGTATATGTAGCCCTTCTTTTCAATGAAAGAATAAAAGAAAAGAGTATCAAATCAAGTTGGATTGAGATCCTCTCACGTTTTGATGAACACGACTTATCGTGTTTAGATGATCTTCAGCCTTTAATTACTTTTTCTGTTTTGATAATTGAATAATTTAGGTTTTATTTTTAAATATAAATACACACCTTTTAAAAAATTTAAAATTTATTTTGTTAGCAACATGGACCATTTAATTTAAATTAAAGGTCTAGATCATCTAAATTTGACAGTCATGTTTATTCAAGTATATCCAAATCTAGTTAAGTCATGGCACTTTGAAAACAGCATTCAAAAATCAGGAAGCTGTTTCTTTGGTTAGAAACTTAGAAGTGGTGTTACCTCTTGAGCATAAGACTATGGAAGCGTATAGGTTCATGGAAACTTTTGTTTCTAATCAATCTCTTGCTCTCTTGAATGATCAACTAATTGCTGAAAATCACTTTAATTTTGGGAAATTATGACCATGATAACCTTTTAAAAATTTGGGGTGATAACTTTTTTTCCCCCAATCCTGGAAGGTATGCCCATCCTAATATCATCATATAGTCAAATTTTATATTGAATGTGAAATTACCAGAAAGTTTTAGGATGAGACTCAGGTAGCTTGAATGAATTGAGACAATATAGTTTGACTTAAAAATTCTTAAAAATTGTGAAATATTGCAAAAAAACCATAAATAGAAAATTTAAGAAAACCCACAAATATAATGCAATAATGACCCGAGTGAACTATAAGATGAATTCCCAAAATTTGGCCTGCTGGTGAGTTGAAATGGCATGGTCCTACCCAATCCAATGTGTCATCTGCTTTTATCTATTAGGGAGCAGGACATTCCTACAAAATAATTACCTGACTAGCTTTCTTGTTTTATGAGCCTATAAATTACACCTAAATGCAAAATGGAATTTTTTTTTTCTAAGCCTTGTATCTTGTATATTAGTCTGTTCTTTTGGTTTGGATGGATAATTTGTAGGGCTCATCCAGGTACTGTGGTTATTGAGCTTTCCAAGTTTCTGAAAATCACAAGGCTAAAAGGAGAGCATATCAAAAGACAAGTCAGTGAAAGAAAACAGTAGAGCTGATTTCTTGCTATTCTTGTAATCTTGAAGCAAGTGTTTGCTTCTATTTTGTGTGAACTTAAGGTGGTTGGAGTGAAGCATGTGTGGGCTGGGTAATTGAGATGAAAAACCATCTTTCTGTCTGAAATAGTAGTGAAGCGAAGTTTATCTTATGTGTTTCATGTGTTTTTGCCTTAGAATGCCTTGGACCTGTTTTGATGTGTTTCCTCCCATTTTCCTTTGACTTTTTGTGAGTGGAATGTATTGTATTGAATTTATTGTTGCATGAGCCAAACTTGCAAACTTTTTCTGTGATTTATCAATGATAAATTGGAGTGTTTTCTGTTGTTAAGAAAGGAGCAATGACGCCGATGGAAGTATGTGAAGGATTAGGTCTTTTTGAACTCAAGAACAGAAAATGGCACATACAAGGGACTTGTGCACTCAAGGGAGATGGCCTGTATGAGGGCCTGGACTGGTTAGCTTCAACTTTGAAAGAAATGAGAGCTGCTGGATACTCTTCAGTGGGCACCTCATCGTTCTAAAATTCCAGGTTAAGAACATATTATTTGTTGACATCATAAAATAGTATACTATTTATTTTGTCAGTTAACTTTTGTTCCCTTATTTTTGCAGGTTGAAGACTTGACTAGAGCTTTGTACGGTCTCCTATGGGAAGTCCCGAATTGTAATCAAAATTTTGTGGGTTGTCTGAAGCGAAGGGTTCTTACCGTTGGTCCTATTGGGTACTTACATGTGACTTCCACCAATGTATATTGAGATGCTGATTAAACCCTGTCACTGAAAGTTAAACTGAAAATTGGGAATCTAGATATGATTGGATGTCCCTTTATACATAAGGTAAATGATTGTTAACTGATGCATTGACTATTGTTTGGTATTGATACACATGCTGAGAATGCTTTCATGATATTCATCCCCTAAGAATAGGGGTGAGCAAAACCGAACCGAAACCGAAAAACCGAACCGAACCGAGTGAATTCGGTCTATTTGGTTCAGTTTTAAAGTAAATTCGGTTCGGTTCGGTTTTAAAAAATAAAAAAAATTCGGTTTTCGGTTCGGTTCGGTTTAAAATTAAGAAAATCGAATAAACTGAATAGACCGAATAAACTGAATTTGTGGGATTTTTTTTAATTTTTTTTTAATTTGAGTTTAAAAAACTAAAAATAAATTATTTTATATAAGATAAAAAAAGCTCAACAAGCCATTGAGCCCAAAACCGAAAACCGAACCGAACTAAATCGATTTTTTTCGGTTCAGTTTACTTCGGTTTAACTTAAATTTTGGTTCGGTTCGGTTTGAATTTAAATTAAATTCGGTCTATTCGGTTTTCATAAATTCGGTTCGGTTTGAACCGAACCGACCGAATGCTCAGCCCTACCTAAGAAGATTGACTAAGCGGATTGTTGAATACGTATTACACAATCTCCTTTGGAGATTGACCATATAGGGTAGGTTTTGTTTTGGCTCTCAATCCCTGCGGGCCATTTCCTAATTTTCCCATTTTCTGTTCAGCACCAAGAAAATTTCCATCAGTTATAAAATTTATTTTACGGAATCCATTTTTCATTTCAAATCTATTAACATATCAAATGAATTCTATAAAAATTGTTGGAAGTAGATACTATTCCTCGTTGTCAACTCCCTTCTCTCTTTCCTTCGCATTTTATCAATCTACTATCTTTTTTCATTTTTGTGCTATAATTTCTTCCCAAAGTTAAATCACAGAAATATTAAAACCTAGCATATGACATCCTTAAAAATATTAAAATTTGTACTAAACAATGCTGTGGATATATGATTTTCATGATAGTTCCGAGACGAAAATTTGGGGATAAGAAGCAATGTACATTATAATTAAAAAAACCTAGATGTGAGGCTCTCGTAGCTCAGTTGGTTAGAGCACCCGTTTAGTAAGCGGGAGGTCTTGAGTTCGACTCTCAACGAGAGCATAACACATCTTTTTTGCCAATTGATGCGTGAGCTTTTTCAACGTGGCTCGATTAGAGCCATGGAATTATTAATAATGTGGTTCTAAATAAAACTTAAATAAGGGCATATTTAGTTTTGCATCTTACTAATTGTTAATTATTGTTATTTATTATTAGTAGCTAGTTAATCTTTTATAAAATTATTGTTATTAATCAATTGATTGTAAGTATAATTATAAGTATAGATATAACATTTAAATAAATAAACAAATTTTATGTTTCAATTTTAAAAAAAAATAATGTACAATCATTCACTATGTACTTTCTATAAATTTGTAAATTAAAATTTTCATAATACATAAATTAAACATTAATCATGAATATAACAAAAATTTTATAAATAAAATTAAATAATATGTTATAAATAAGTAATAGTAATAAAATTTAAATAAATAATTCATTATTATTAAATAAAAATAATATTAAAACAAACAATATATTAAAATTAATGTAAAAAGCTAATGATATGCATATCTTTTTATTTATAAAACTAGAACTATTAATAAACATTAAAAAAACATAATTTTTTGAACTCAAGTTGTTATACTATTCATCCACTGCAATTCTTCATTTGAAATGAATTGTTATATTAAATAAACACTTATTCTCTAATTTTATAAACTAAAAAATAAAGGAAACTTTCAACAAAAGAAAAAAAAAAGCCTTAATTATATATACTCTTATTATTATTATTATTATTTATTAAGTTAGAAAGAGGGCTACTCCTCCATACGCCTTAAATGTGCAACCTTTCCTGCTAACATTGCGCCACGTCATCTTTCCATTCCCATTTCGTGTTAAAAAAAAAAAAAAAAAAGAGAATCAATCACGAGTCATTTTTATTTTACTCGAATATCTCCGGCGGGAAAAATAAAAGGTTCCCTCCTTTAAATACAACGGCTTTTGTAACCGTTTTTTGATTTTTTTTTTTTTTCCTCACTCTTACTCTCACTCCAATCGTCAAAACCCTCTCTCTTCCGACAAGAAAGAATCTCAACCACACGCACACTAAATTATAATTCCAAGATTTTTTTTATTTAATTTATATTCTTTTTCATAAAATAAAAACAGACAATCGATACTCAATTATCATTTTTTAATATTCTATTAAGGTTAAAATATAATGTTTTATTTATTATAATTAATTGTTTTAAAATAATGTAAAATAATATACTGTCTTTATTGTTTTTTATCTGATATTTTTAACTGTTTTAAATTATCTAACACTTTAGGATATAAACTTTAATTTTTTTTTAATTTTAATTTTATTTTATTAAGTATCAGTACTTCATAGTTATTATACATAGTAATTGATTGCAATAGTTTAAAAAATAATTTAATTAATAATTTGTTAATTTTCGTACAATATTGAAAAACTTCAAATAAAAAAGCATGCAGGCAGTATAAATTAATCGAAATGATGAATATTGAAGAAAATGTTTATTAATATTTTTCTAAACATAAATAGATTTTTTTTAAAAAAAAAGGGAAGAAATTGGCAAATATACGAAAGACCAACCACCGCCAGCATCACTACCTTCACCACCAGCACTAACCAGCAATCGAACAACTTATAAAAGAAGAAAAAATAAAAATCATTTCTCTTCCTCCCCAACAGCTTGAATGCACTCTTCCTCTTCTCCATGCCATACCCATACCCAATCCTCCAAAATGTTTGCCCATAAAACCTGTCCATTCCTCCAAAAATTCCAATACCGCCCTTCTTCTAACCTTAATTCCTTCAAATTCCGATGCCTCCTTCCCCAGATTGCCCCCAAATTCGCCGTCTCTTCCTCCCTCTCCTCCGTCTTCACCTCCACCATCATCATTGCTGCCGCCTCCGGCTCCGTCTATGGCGCTGTCACCTTCTCCATCACTCATGTTGCTGTCACCTCCATCGCTATTGCCTGCGGTGCTTGCCTCTCCACCAAGGTCCATTTTTTATGGCCCAAAGTGGAGGAACAACCAGGTCAATTTTTCGCTTCCGCTTCCGCTTTTATTTTATTTTGTTTTAATTTTTTTTTTTAATTCTTAGTTTGTTGATGATGGCGGTGCAGGTTCTTTTATAGAGGAAGGCGTGGATGTGACTGGGTGTCCTATATTTAGCGTTGCACAGGTTTACTATCTCTACTTGCATAATCATGTTTATGATGTTATATCGATATGCATATGATGATTTATGTTTATGATATGTAGGATGTGTTTGTCATAATCTATCTGCTGCTAATGAAATGTAATGTTATGATATCTGTGAAGGCAGGTGCAAATGGCTATTGCTTTTGCTAAGAAGGCGCACCAAGGGCAGTTTCGGAAAACTGGGGACCCTTATTTGACTCATTGTATTCATAGTGGAAGAATTTTAGCACTGCTGGTTCCTTCAACCGGCAAAAGGGTATGCAGTCTTACTGTAAAGTTTTATGATTCTATTGTTTTGTTATTTTGGTACTCTTTTGCTTTTACTTTCTTTATCAGGAGTTATTTTCCCATGTAAAAAGTAGCATTCTTTTATTGTTTCTGTGTTGATGTAACTTTTTTTTTTTGTTTTTTTAGATAGATTTCCCATTTTATTTGCAGTGCTTTGTATTTTGACCAAATAAGCTGTCTTTGTACATTCATGCTTGGATTTTTTTAATGTAAATTCTGAAGCTTTGTCTTCTCCTGCACTGGTTTTCTATGCATTTGCAGAGAATTTGTGTCCCCTCTCAATCCAACAACTTATAATTTAATTCTCTTGTTTCTCTATGCCAACTAGATTTTTTTTAATGCCATTCTACTCAATGTTCAGTTACCAGTGATTTTACTTGCACTATAGTGTTTGCACAACACAAACACATCCCCTAAAATCGATTGTTCAAGTATTTTCTTTCCCCTGCGCCTATGCTTCTTCAATGCTGTTATAAAATCTACTGTAGGCAGTTGATACAGTTGTGGCTGGGATTCTTCATGATGTGGTGGATGATACACATGAAAATTTACACATTATACAGAAAGAGTTCGGAGAAGATGTGGCGAAGTTAGTGGCTGGTGTTTCCAGGTTGAGCTATATAAATCAGGTAATAAGCTTTCTATGCTGATGGTCTCTCAGCCAATCTTCATTCTTCCCCTTTTCTTCATTTTGATATTTCTTCCCTTTGATTAGTGGTTTATAGTATGCAATATCAGTATATACAATTAATTCCAGTTTCAAACAGTTTTAAGCGAGTGTTTGTCATTTGTCAAGTAATTATATTAGTAACATAATATTTTTGACAAATAGCAATGTAATATGTTTTCATTTTGTCATGTGGCAATAAGCTAATACTTAAACATTTAGTTTGCTCAATTAACCAAAAGAAAATATAGAAAGTTTAATAGAAAGTTTAACATAGGGAGTTCTTCACATAAAAATGAATTAGAAAGTTTAATAATATAGGAAATTATCGGCCTTCATAATATTGAGTATTTAGTTTCCCCATATAATAAGAAACATTAAAAAAATTAAAAACATAAAAGGCCAATAAAAAAGGTAAAAGTATAAATCTTCTTATTTTTTGTTGGAAAATTATATTGTTATTAAATTTATTATACAAATTAATTTTTTATTTTTATTATTTTATTTACGTGACGATAAATTTTTAATAAAATAATAATGTATCACAAAATAATAATAAATTTTAATTATTCAACTAATTAATTAATTATTTTAAAAAGTAAATATTAAATTTATTATTATAATTATATACCATGCAATACGCGGACTCATGACTACTGATTTCTTATTGTTTAGCCTAATGTTAATGTCTGATGGCATTCTTAACTCTCGTGTCCACATTTTAGGATTGGTGTGAATTGATATCTCTTAAAAAAGAGGTAGGTCTTTATATGAATGTATTTGAGAAAATTAAGCAGTATAGAAGCCCTTTTACTTATTTTGTAGGAAATGACTATTAGAGCCTTTATTTTTATATCTCCTTCAACAATTTTTCCTTTCTTTGAGAGCACAATGTAGGAAGTTCTTCTTTAGTTGGTGTTGGAAAATGGTGTTGATGTGAGTTGCCTTCTAGTAATCAGAGGAGAAAATCAAGGAATAAAGATTCCCTCACTAACGGCTCAATTTGAGCCTAATAGAATCAATTAAATTAGTCGTAATCGTCTCCCTTTGTATGTACCAAAAATAGCATTAGTTAGACAGCTATATATGTATTGTTACTGTGTAAAGAGGTAGTACCACGAAAAACCAAAATAAAAAAATTATGTTCTTTGATTCACAAAACATCGTGGTATTAAAGCAGGTTATTCCTCTGTCTCTAAATTAACCAACAAAATCTTCTTTTTTTTTTTTTTTTTGTATCATGCTGATGGAGACCCATATTCAGACTAATCTCTTGACCTTCCTTCATCTTCTATCTTGTCAGAACTCACTACAAAAAGGCTGAAGTGCTATCAAAAACTTCAGCTTCGATCCAGAAAACAGACATGGTCATCGCTCCAATTGGAATTAAATTGAATGGGACTAACTATGCCTTTTAGTCTCAAGTGGTGGAGATGTACATATCCAGCAGAGACAAGTTGGGGCATCTCGATGGTGACTTGTCCCAACCTGCACCAATAGACCCAAGCTTCCACAAATGGCGCACAGACGACGCTATAGTGAAAGGCTGATTGATTAACTAAACGGACCCATCATTGATTGGAAATTTTATCCGATTTCCAACGGCAAAAATGGTTTGAGACGCCATAGCAACAACCTATTTTGATGGGAGTGATACCTGCCAAGTATATGATCTCCGATGCAAAGTCTCACATTTAAGACAAGCAGGTGGATTGCTGGAAAAATACTACAATGATCTACAAGGGTTATGGAGAGAAATTGACTTTCGAAGGCCAAATCCAATGCAATGTTAGGAGGATATTCAGAAGTTCAATGATCTGGTGCAAGAAGAACGAGTGCATGCTTTTTTGGATGGTCTAGATGATCAACTAGATGGCATTAGGAAGGACATTCTGCAAATGCAACCATTTCCCACTGTAGAACAAGTATATGGTCATGTTCGACGAGAAGCAACACGCCAAGCCATGATGATAGGGATCACAAACGAAGAATCACAAGGTGCTGTGCTGGCATCTAAAACCTTGAAGATTGGAACTCCTACATCTAGTGTTGATCAAAGTGGAAGGTCAAATTTGAATTTTAAGAGCACAGATGGGCAAAAATGCTCTCATTGTGGAGGATCTAAACACACTCGGGAAATATGTTTCCAGATTCATCGCTACCCGGAATGGTGGCATGAGTTACAAGCAAAGAAAAAATGAAATGGAGGAGAGAGTACAAGCACTGGCAAGGATAGGAAAATGACAAGAAGTCAAGCAACTACGACAGTGGGTCAGGCTTCAGTTGCTACCAGTGATCTGACTCCTTTAGTCCCAGCTGAAGCTCATAACACTAATGCAGGTACAATTCTACCTTGGCCCAACTTGAATGAGACAATGATTAAGGGATACTCGACTCAGGAGCCTCTGACCATATGACCTATGATGAAAGGGATTTCTCCCACCGATCTACACCTCAAAAAACGAGCATTATGAATGCTAATGGAAAAATTTATACAGTAACATTTGCTAGCACTACTCTTCTTGTCCCCACTCTTTCTCATAAACTATTATTTGTGAGTCAAATTACAAAAGAATTATATTGTGTTGCAATTATTTACCCTAATCATTTCTTGCTTCAGCATATTCTGATCAAGGAGATCATTGGGCGTGGTATTGAGAAGAGGGACTTTACTACCTGGAGGACATCAAGGGGGGCCATGCATGTCAAGTTGCATATCAGAATAAATCAAAGGAGGAGCAACTCTGGCTTTGGCATCATCGGTTAGGTCATCATTTAGTTATTTGAAGTATGTATTTCCTGATTTGTTTTCTGTCAACTTCTGAATTGAAGTGTGAAACATGTATTCTAGCTAAAAGCCATCGAGCTACTTATCCTTTGAGTTTCAATAAAAGTGCTGCTCCATTTATATCAATTCATTCTGATGTTTAGGGACCCTCCCCAAAACCCAATGTGCATGGCTATCGATGGTTTGTGATATTTGTTGATGATTGCACCAGAATGACATGGTTTTATTTATTAAGACATAAAGACGAGGTCTTTGATACATTTCAATCCTTTTATAAGATGATTTCCACTCAATACTCCATCAGACCTCAGGTTCTTCGTTCAGATAATGGTGGCGAATACGTGAATGCTGGGTTTAGTGACTTCTTTCGCCAACAAGGAATGATCCATGAAACTTCATGCCCACAGACTCCTCAACAGAATGGCATTGCAGAATGTAAAAATCGCCATATCCTTGAGATCACTAGAGCACTTCTTATTGGAGCTAATATGCTGAGCCAATATTGGACAGATACAGTGATGACAACCGTCTATGTTATTCATAGGACGCCATCTAGAGTACTTGAGATGAAGACACCTCTCCAAGTGTCATCCACCGTTATCTTACCACCAACTTATCATTACCACCACGTGTCTTCGGGTTTGTCGCCTTCGTTCACCTCCAGAAGGATCAATGCGCCAAAATTGATCCACGCGTTGTTCGTTGTCTTTTCTGGGGCTATGGTCTGTTGAATTATAGTGACTCATTTGATATCCCACATCGGAGAAATAACAAAAGGAAAAAAGTTTTTTTTGTTATAAATAGAGTCATATCCCACATCGGAAATAGACTAAAAGGGTGAGAAGTTGTTTTGTTATAAATAGAGCCTTAATTCCTTTAGTTTAATCATCCAAAAAATTGTCTACTCATCTCTCAGACAATTTTCAATATTTCTCTATCTTTTGTAATATTTCACTTTATAGTCATTTTTTAGTGAAATATAATTTTGGTAGTGTCCGATGACGTAAGCATATTTGGCCGAACCTCGTTAAATTCTGGTGTTCTTATTTTGTCTTTATTTTCAATAGCTATTTTGTAGGGTATAGTTGTAGTGATATATTGTGCTGTTAAATTACTATTAGGGTGATTCTGTCTAAGGAGATTGAGTTTTAAGTG
>CATIWR010315905.1:0-27082 GCA_949677035.1 Omphalea diandra | reverse complement strand
AATTGAGACTGTCAATGGGGATCATCTTCCCATCACTTTTGTTGGTGATATTTCCTCCTCTCCATCTCTGAAAAATGTTTTTGTTTCTCCTTACTTATCTTTTCATCTTCTTTCTATTGGACAAATAGTAGAAAATAATTGTCAAGTTATTTTTTCTCCTTCTGGTTGTGTTGTGTAGGAGCTAGTGTCAGGGAAGACAATAGCGGAGGGACCTAAATGAGACAGACTCTTTCCTCTTTATCTTAATGCACCAACTAAGTTAATAAGTGTGATTTCCTTATTTTGTAATTTTGTTAAGCATGATTACAAATTATGGCATGTAAAGTTAGGTCATCCAAATGATCAAATTCTTCTATCAATGTTAAAATCTGGGGTGTTGAGCAATAAACTTCCTTTTTCAGCTAAAGATGCCACTGTTGATTGTTATAGTTGTAAAATGGCAAAAAGCAAAACTTTTCCTTTCTTATATCATCCTAATCATTCATCTCATTGTTTTGATTTGGTGCACAGTGATGTTTGGGGAATTTCACTAGTCATATCTCATGCTCATTATAAGTATTTTGCCACTTTCATTGATGATCATAGCCGCTTTATTTAGATATATTTTTTGCGACGTAAATCTGAAGTTTTTGATGCTTCTTAAAAATTTATAGCTTTGATTGAAAATCAATTTTTTCAAGGTGTCAAAATCTTTCGATCTGATTCTGGGGGGAATATATGTCTCAAAAATTTCAAGATTTTATTCAATAGAAAGGAATTATTTCTCAACGAAGTTATTCATATACACCTCAACAGAATGGAGTGGCGAAGAGAAAAAATCGTCACCTTCTTGATGTGGTGCGTTCCTTACTTATTGAATCTTCTGTTTCATCACATGTTTTGGTTGAGGCTTTATCTATTATTGTACATTTGATAAATAGACTTCTATCCCCCACTCTTAACCATCAAACACCATATTTTCGTCTTTATAATCAACAACCTATATATACTCATTTGCATCCTTTTGGATGTGTCTGTTTTATTCTTTTACCACCTCATGAAAGAACCAAGCTCTCTGCTCAATCTGTGAGATGTGTTTTACTTGGTTATGCACCACATCAAAAAGGTTATCTATGTTATGATCCCACCATTCATCGGCTTCGTATTTATCGTAATGTCATTTTTCTTGACCAACAATATTTCTTTCCCTTCCATGATGCCACCTCACACTTTCCTTCTCTTTCTCTTCTGCCAGCCTTTGAGGATGAGGTCAATTCTTTTAATATTGTATCTCATGATTCTATCACACGATTTAGGCCTGGTATTGTGTATGCAAGGTGAAGCAAGAATGAGGACCTACCTGATGGCCTTCCCCATGAGTCCTCTTTGGCACCAATAACTGACATCACCATTCCAACAGTTCAACAGTCCACTCGAATCTCTCGACCTTTTGACAGGTATGACTATTCTCCAGAGAGATTTGATAATTATACATCTTTAGTTGCAACACTATCCTCTGCGACTATACCTACCTCTTACTCACAAGCCATAAAGCATGATTATTGGAAACAAGCTATGCAGGAGGAACTTGATGCCTTACAACAAAACAATACTTGGAATCTAGTACCTTGTCCATCCTCTATCACTCCCATTGGTTGTAAATGGGTGTTTTCTATTAAACTGAAATCTGATGGATCTTTGGATTGATACAAGGCTCAACTAGTCGCTCTTGGAAATCGTCAAGAATATGGGATAGATTATGAGGAAACTTTTGCTCTAGTTGCAAAAATTGCTACTATTCATACGATTTTGGCTATTGTAGCTTCTAAGGACTGGCTCATCCACTAGATGGATGTCAAAAATGCATTTCTTCATGGGGATCTCCAAGAAGATATTTACATGAGGCCTCCTCTAGGATTGAAGACTTTTAATGTTGCAGATGTTTGTCATTTGAAACGTTCACTATATGGGCTCAAACAAGCCCCTCGTGCTTGGTTTGAGAAATTTCGACAAACACTTATTCACCTTCCCTTTGTGCAAAGCCAGTATGATCCCTCTTTATTCTTGCGAAAGACTTCCCTAGGTATTGTTATCTTACTTATATATGTGGATGATATTATTATCACTGGCACTGACATTGGTGAGATTCAGCAACTTAAACTCTCTCTACATGCTTTATTTCACATAAAAGATCTTGGATCTCTTATTTATTTTTTAGGGCTTGAAATTCACAGAAGTAGCAAAGGAATCTTTGTAAACCAACATAAGTATCTTCGTGACATTATTCACTTGGCAGGCTTGCAAGATTCTACTCCTGTCGATATACCTATGGAAGTTATAATGTCAAATATCGACAAAATAAAGGTGATCCCATCCAAGATCTGACATTATATCGGTGACTCATTGATAGTCTTATTTATCTTACTATTAGTCTACCAAATATCTCATTTGCAGTTAATTTAGTAAGTCAATTTATGGTTTCACCGCGTCATTTACATATGGTCGTGGTTAAACGCATTATCCGCTATCTTCTTGGTACTCCCACTCGTGGGCTCTTCTTTCCATCTAGTACATCTCTTCATCTCATTGTTTATAGTGATGCAGATTAGGCTGGATGTCCCGATACGCGATGTTCTACTATAGGTTGGTGTGTATATTTAGGTGATGCTTTAATTTTTTAAAAGTATAAAAAACAATAACGAGTATCCAAATCCTCCACTGAGGCTGAATATCATGCTAGGTCCTCTGCTTGTTCAGAAATTACTTGGTTACGTGGCTTACTCTCTGAATTAGGTTATCCGCAATCTAGTCCTACTCCTCTCCATGCCGACAATACCAATGTTATTCAGATTGTGGCAAATCCTATATTTCATGAACGAATCAAGCACATTGAGGTGGATTGTCAGTCAATTTGTGAAGCTTTTGACAAAGGTTTTATTACTCTTCCACATATCTCTGCAGATCGTTAAATTGCAGATATTCTCACAAAACCTCTCACTTGTGCTCGCGTTCAATTTTTTGTAAACAAATTGATGCTACTAGACTCATCAGCATCAATTTGAGGGGGGGTGTCAATGATATCTTGTAGAATATTTATCTTTTATAATTAAGAGATAGTGTCAACTATAAATGTATTATTTTTCTACTGTAATTGGGGCATAATAGCATCAATTAAATCATATTATTAATGTTGTAAATAGGAAATAATTAGTGCTATAATTGTAGGATTTGGTTGACTTTTAAGGGATAATTTTACTGTCGTAAATAAGGAGGAATTAGTGTTGTAATTAGGGGATTTAATTGGGAGAAATTAGTGTTGTAATTGTGGGATTTGATTGACTATATTTGACTTATATATAGGAGGGAGAGCTCATAGTTTTGGGTATCCAATTATTCACCCAAAATCTATGTTTGTGTCTTTTTTTTGTTAAATGTAACCATATATCAATGTAAATATATATCTCTCAACAACATTTGCTTGAGAATGAAAACAACTTATTAATGATGATGATGATTATACTAGAAATGTAATTATATATTCAAAAGAATCCATCGCTTAATTACTTTTAATAATGCAATATTAGACCGTATTTATGCTCCCCTTTTTATAGAAAATGTTATTTGTCTCAATATTTTGTACAAGTTTATTATTTCATCTTATACAATATTATCTTATTTTTCACAAGAAATTTCTTATCATGAGAACATAATTTTCATAAATTTATTAGATTTGATGTAAAATAAATCTGCTTGAGTCAATTCAGAAAAAGAATACACTGACATACTGCATCATCAAAGCATATATATTGCTTTCCTGCAATACTATAACACAACATAAGACATTATAATAAGTTGGAACAAAAGGTTAAGGGGCAATACCTTTCAAAATTTTGGTAACACCCTATTCGACCCAATATTCAGGCACATGATTAGTTGATTATCTAAGTTTAATCTAGGAATAAGCATAGTTGGAATTCTAATAAACAAGATTTGAAGTGTAGAATTAATATTTCACTGTTGTTATTATTTAGTAAAATATTAAGAGCAGTATCACTCTTATTTTCTAGTAAAACGAAAGTTGATTGTTTACTTCGGTAGAATTGAAATTATTTTTAAAATTAAAATATTTTAAGTTTAAAAAAATATAAGAAAAAAAATATAAACATATTTGAGATTTCGTCACACCATAAATCTCTTTATACAAATGTGGCAAACAAATAAATCTACATGTGAAAGAGTGTTGATTAGACGCCCACAGTGCTCTGGGAGTTTATCTAAAATGGAAACAATGACAGTTATTTTAATTAGTCACTAATTATGATATTAATATGTGGAATGCACCTCAATCAAAGTCAGTGTTACAGAGTCTTACACAATCTAATTAAACTATAATAGGATTTAATTCAGTGATTTATTTTTTTAACTTATTTAATTTTGATGACATTAAAAAAAAAAAAAAGAAGTTACTGGTATGCCGTGCTTGCGCACCCATAAAATAAAATAAAACAAAATTGAAGAACACAGCCTTGTAGTGCTGAACAAGAAGGTCAGAGTTGCCCGTGAAGTTCTTGTGATTTACAACTCCTTTGCTTGTGAGTTGTGACATATACTTTAGCACAATATTGTATTCAATTATTATTTATAATCTGTCTACAACGTTTTAAAACATAGTTTATTAATTACTAATTACCATGTAAATGTTGGGATTGAACAGATATTAACATGTGAATGGTGACCTCGCTTAGTTGACTAACTAGCCAGCAAAGTTTTTGCTGTCTACTATAGAATAGAAGATATTTGCAAGTTATATATGCATCTCCAATCCCTTGTTTCGATCTTAGCCAGCCGTTTTGCTAAATGATACTGAAATGATCAATTGGGTTTAATTTGCAATCTCAAGTAAATACTGTGCATGGCAAAAAATTTTCAAATTATATGGTAATTAACGTTAACAGATCACATGCCATTTTGTACAGCGATCAACTCTTTTGTAAAATAGGAATGGTTGTATCACATGCCAAAAATCTTTCTGGGTTGGCTGGCAACTGGATGCGAATTATATTGTTTGTGTGTCTACTAAGATGCAGGAGCCAGGAGACATGCATGGATGATGGATCTGCAAGTCAAAGGAATGTGGGAGTCTTTTTTTAAGAGAATTTTGGGCAGGCAGGTAATTATCAGGTGCCACTTATATACCACCTGTTTATCCCACCTGACATGCACCTGTTTATCCCATCTGACATGCACCTGTTTATCCCATCTGACATGGAAACTATATTATTAGCAATGTTTCTTGGAAAAAAAAAATGTATTGTAGAGAGGAAAGAAAATCAGTAACAGAATGGTATCATATCAAGTAGGTTCATGATTAGGGAGATAGTTTCCTTGCTCTTGCATGTCGGAACTATACGTCCATCTTCAGTTTTTAAACAGTGGATTTTTTACTCTAAGATCATCCTTTATTGGAGACTACGGCGACTGAATTAATAGTCTCTTTCTCTTTTGCTGGCTAATGATTGAATATGTATATCATTTCTTCATTTTTTTGCGCATTTGGAAGGAGGATTGTATCAACAAGACGCACTGAGAGGTCTAAAATTCAAATCATGACATCTCTTCACTTTTCATTTCCCATATACACAAACAGACTGAATGTTCGATACTTTTCTATCGTTTAGAACTCCATAAACTATGATTTAACTATTCTCAAGAAAGTACTTTGAAACTGCCTGTCTAGACAGGAGAAGCTAGCCTCATAGTTGATAGCTGGCTTTAGGAAAATCAAGAAAAGTGGCATATAATATGCCTGATGTGAAGTACATAATAAGGGGATGGACTTCAATTAGAATGCTTCATGGCAGTTTCACCTCATTCAATTTCCTTTCTATAAAATCAATTATATCAGTCATGAAGGAGTTTACACGTGCTTTCAAAAGATTCCAGGTATATTTCTGCAGATGTTCCAGCTAATCTCTTCCATCTTAAAACATCATTTCTATATACAACTAAGATAGTCAATTATAATAATGAAGACAAAATTTACATAAAAGACTAAGGAAATATTATGTATATACTGTAATCAATCCTCTTTTGGGATCCATCTGCTCCACCATACGCTTTTACTACGTCGGCTAAGCTCGTCCATGCTCTCATTCAATGTTCTTATTATCTTCCTTTGAAGACGAAGCATTGATGCAAGAGCATTCCTTGGAGCATTTGCCTTCTTTTTAGGCTCCTCCCTTTCCTGATGAATAAGAACAGAAACGGTGTCAAAGACTCAAAGATTATGAAGTTAGCAATTGCGCATACAAAAGGGAAAAACTTATTCACTGTAGTTCAAGAACAGACTCGAAGTTCTTGAAGCTGAGCTTCAGTAAAGCCACCCTCCTTCTCTGTTCCAGATTTTGCCATTAGCTGAATAACCCAGTTGGCAGCTTCTACATAATCCTGCTGCGTCGCTCGAAAGAGTTGCAACCTCAGTTTCTGCATGAAAGACAAGGCCAAGAGTCCTTCCCTATCAAAGTAGGGATGAGCTAAAGCTGCTTTTGCACTAATTCTCTGCCGTGCTTTGTATCGAACCATCGATGTTAGAAGCTCCCATCCTATCCCTCCATCTAAATCCAGCAGCTCGAAGCCCCTTCGAAGTTCAGGACCAGCACGCGGCTCTACGCTTTTCCTCCAAGCAACTAAGTCACAATCACACCTTTTTAACTGTCGGTTGAACTGTATGAGGTTATTGTCAGTGCGTAGTCCTGGAAATGCCTGTAAGAAGAAATGGTTACCAGTTGAATCGGATGACTAAACAAAATAGATTAATTTGTGCAATAGATGATACTGGTTTAAAGTATCCATTAACTATGCCTGGAAAAAGCTGCTACACAATAGAACTTAGAAACTACCAAGCTACAAGCATTCTGCCATTTCAAGAACTAATGTCTGAATAACAATATGCAAACTTGCTGACCATAAAATTTTTCCACAAATTTATTCAAATTTTGATCAATTGAAAATGGTATACCTTTTCTGAACTTCCTCCACAAGCAGAGAACTTGAATTCTTAATTTGAAATTTCAACTTGGAACCTTTGCAACATTGAATAGATAAATAGATTTCTGGTAGTGCTTTCTCATATCTTATAATCAACATCCACTAAATTCCATGAAATTCAATGGAGGTGGTACCATTATTACAGAATGGTAATATCATTAATATGCTAATTGTTCTTGGAACATGTGATGGTGCTAAAGATATTTGGAACTTAAAGAAGGAAACCAAAGCAAGTCAGCACTTTCTGTTACTCACCATTTGTAAGAAAATAAGCCCAGCACTGTAAATATCAAACCTATCAGGCAAATTCAACTGTTCAATAAAAATACCAGAAAAACCAACAAGAAGCAAATTAGTTCCCTTAGAAATGATGTTAAGATTCATGATAACCAAATTAGGATAGTATATGCACCTGCCATAGCACTGGGGAAAGTACCGTAGCAACTGGAGGGGATGGTGCAGATGGAGTTTGTGTGCTCATGATGTATTGCTCTGGTGCAGTATAACTGTAAAGCAGTGGACAAAAAGGTTGTGAATAACATGACTAGGAAGGAAGAAATTTAATAGTAGGAGAAAAAATCAAAATGTGCGAAGCAACCATTGGATCTGATATCAAACAACAAAGTAAAATTAACAGGCCATTTCTCAATGTGCAGGAATACAACTAGCTGTGCTTAATTCTGATTGGTAAAATGGGAAATCAATGAGACTTGCACTTCCACAGCACAATCTGAAAGGCAGGTTATGCCTTTTTATAAGAAACCTTACACCTTAGAGAAATTTGGTAGAACTGATCCATAATTTCATCCTATTGAATAACCATAAACCTCAAATAATAGTTTACAGTTGCGCTTCTTTTTCTGTAGATAAGCAGCAAAACTGCATTTCTATTTTATGAAGTGAAATAAATATGATGTTTGGATGTCCCATACATACTGGTTAGCTTACTTGTCTTAAACTACCCTTAGCAATAAATTCCTCACTTGCATTTGAAATTTTTACATCGTCACATGTTTCTATGAGCACTGTCTTGAATACAATGGAATGGTTTTCATCAGAATGTAACTCTACTCCGCCCCCAGCTCCGACTGATAAAAGGAAGGGAAATCCCTCACGAATTGAAGAATGTACTTGGACAAGGATAACCAAATGACAAACAAGTTTTCCAGAACTCACGGCAAACTGTAATTCGATGGGAGAATTCCAGTTATTCAGGAAAAAAGTCAAAGATTCAACACTAAATTCTCATTATGCGATCTTAGGCTGTCACACCTGCATTTTTAAAGGTCATTAGCTTGTATATATTTCTCTTCCTAAATGTTCAATAGAGGTGCTTTTACGTCGAGTTGTTTCTCTGAAAGAAAGAAACCAAGTAGAAAATCTAGGGGATCTAGAACTTGGACTCTTCTTCAGCCATGAAGTACAAAAAGCCCATATAAAGGTACTCACTAAAAGGGAAAACAGAATGAAGATGATAGGAAATAAAAACTCCATAAGAATATTTAAGCACCAATGTAATAAATTACATTGATTAAACTATGAATACAGTTGAAAATGGAAAACAGCATTTTCACTTTATTCATGGTGCAGAAAAGATATAATGATATAGATTGTACTCAAATTCAATCAGGCTTCAATAAATTACTAGTGCTGCATGATGGAAAACAAAATACCGTGGATCCAAAAGAAACTCTTTTGGAATATAGTTGATTCCCACCCGCAGATCAGCAGCAGCTCCAAGATCAATGATCTTGAATGTACGAGAACCTGCTCCAGTTTTACATGCACACATGAATCAATTGACGAGACATTGAGGAGAATTTAACCGTTTTATGTTTACTTAATATCTTGATATCATTACCTTCAGAAAAAATAATATTCTGTGGCTTAATATCCCTATGCACAATCCCAGTCGAATGAAGACCATCTAATGCAAATAAAAGCTGTCTCATTACAGTTTGAATGATTCTGTTTTCCCTTTCCAGCCCCTTAGGCAAGTTCTGAACCTCGCCGAGAATCATTGCCTCTACCTGACAAGTTATTAAAGTTGATACTGAGAGTCGAACCAGATTTAACAATAATTAATGATATCAAAGCATCCAGTTGCTGCATCGAGCCAGCTTCGTAAACTATGGTAGACACCGAATAGTAGCTATTATAACAAGCAATTACAGATAAAAGATATAGAAAAGCAATCTGAGAGAATGTACCAACATTGTAGGGGAACTCTTTGCTCAGCATCAAATCATAGAGTGTGGCCTCTCCTTCATAACGCCATATGAGCCAATATTCACCTGCATTCTTGGATGAATTCTGGAGAAGTTTCATCATAGTGATTCAAGTCAGCAGGTAAAAATCAGAATGTGATATGGTTTTAGCTATCAAAGTCAATTTCTTAACCTCTTGAGATAATGATACCCTTAATTTATAAGGTAGTAGTAGTCATAATAGATCAACACCTCAAGAAATCCGTACACGAAATCTGCACAACTGCTTGCACAAGCTCTTCGAACACGCTCGTTCATCCAAATTTCCACTGCCCCATATTCGGTAGCCTTTTTTAATACTAAATCACCTTCCCTCTAGGAAAATGGAAAACAAGAAAGGAAACAAAAAAAAGCATGTTATATTCATTGACTCATGGCAATGAAACAACAAGTTAATCTTTTAGTATTGATCATCGCAAAATTCGCTGCGTCCAATAAAATTTCTATTAATATCAACGAATTGGGATATTTGGCCATCTCATGGAAATTGATGTTCAAAAAGCACTAGAAGGTATATGAATTTATCATTTTACGAAGGATAATTGGAGATTAAGACTCAATAGTAGCATTCAGTGATGCAATGTCATCTCTAGCCATTTCCCTCATTCAAGATGAGGAATGAATACGTGATCCTTGATGAGACAAGACAATGACACAATTAATCCATGGTCTTTTAACATAAGCACAACGAATTCAAGTATATGCACCTTGCTAACCATTGAGATTGGAAAGAAAAAAAAAGGAAAAAAATGCACAAAGACTAGATTGTAAGTGAGAATTTCAATTTTCATCAAACAGTTGGTACCTTGGAAGAAAGCTTCTTAGCCAATGAAACTCTATAAACAACTCCAAAAGCTCCCTCACCCAATTTCTTACCCAAAACAAAGTCATCCTGTCACCACAAGCAAAACCCAATAACAACACGTAGCACAAAAATTAAGAACCCTAAAAAAAATTCACTGACCTTTTTAAAAGAGGGTCTAAAGACCCTCTCAACAAAAGCCAAAAAGAACATGTCAAAGAAGCCAGGAGCCACACCAGGAGTAGCCCAAAGGTAAGAAAGAGCAGCAAGAGCTAAAGCAGCACCGGGAGCTGTGAGTGTCAACCCATTAGACTTAGGCAGAGTACTTCTATATATGATATCACCACACTCCATAACAGTGCATGGTAGGCCAACCCCAACACCCAAAAACAAGTGATGAACTGCATTCAAGAGTTCCACTCCTGATGATGATGCAAGAACTGAAACTGCTCCCCTCTTGGATGAGTAAAGAATGGTTCTTGAAGATGGGTTAAGTTTCTTGCCAAGAAATGAGGAAGTGAGTTGTTTAGGTTTTCGGATATGGAGTTTGATTGGGACTGCACCAGCTCCACCTGATGTAAAGGTGGCCATGACAGCACACAACAGAAGGAAGTTGGGCAGCTACGAGGGGGGAAAACAAGTAGTAGATACTAGTTTAGTTTCTGTTCAATCTGCTTCAAATTTAGATCACTAGTCTTTCTCTCTTTTTTTTTTAGTTAATTTTTGCCTGATGATTTTCTTTTTTTGGGTTAGTTCTATAGTGACAGTTATTACAGGTATTTTTTGTGGAGGGCAAGGCCTGAGAGGATCGAAGAGCAATGAACACCACAAATCACACGTCGATTCTTATGAATTAATTCTATTGGGCTTAGATTTTGATTTTACATCGAATTTAATGGGCAATGTATGTAAAGCCCATTTGGGTTTAAAAAAGTTCAATGAGTGGAGGAGAAAAAAGTTCCATCAGCCCATTGTTGCCCAAATATAGAGGACAGTACCATCTCCTGTCCATATGACACCTTGAAATAATATTTGGTTCGGACCAATGTAATATTATTTTTCCGATAATTGGGTTCCGATTGAAATTTAATTTAAAATCTTTCATTCACTTTTAGAAATAAGTTTAATATCAATGAGCCAAAAACCTATTGTATTAAAATTCTAGCGGAATTAGAGTAATTATACTAAAATTATCATAGCAGTTGATAAACAGCAGAATGGCAGTTCTATAGTCGTAGTAAAGAACAATGAGTCATCTATAAAAGATTTCCTCTTCAGACTAACGTTTGCCACTTTAGAAAAGAGAAGAAGTGCTCATATGCATGGAAGGATTATCAAGTGGGGCTAAAATGTCTACTTCGAGGCTTCCTTTACAGCGAATGTCTTTATTTTTATTAACCTTGAAATTAGACTTAATCTTGACCCATTAACTCACTTTTTATTTAATTTAAACTTTTATAGTTGAAGAAAATAATAATTTAATCTACTCTCTAACTCTAAATTATAGATTAGAAAGTGAATTTGACTCTCTATAGAGAGTTAAAATTTACTCTCTATGAAAATATAATCAATACAATTCAATTTTTTTTATATTTCAATAATTGTTATCGTATTTTTCTATTCGTTTTCTTTTTTGACAAAATGTTTTCTTTCTCTTCTCACAATATTCTAAGATGTTGTATAGATAGAATAAATTAACATTAAGAGGACTGCTAATTAGATAAAATTAATCCGGATCAAAATCCTTGTAAAGAGGAATGCGTTGATTAATGCATTGCAAAATGATCACAATAACTTTCTTTTATTTTTCAATTAAAATTCATCTTCCACTTTTATGTAAAGAGTAAAATAGTCATAAAATATTTTATAAAATCACATTTATTATTTTAATTTAGATCAATTTGATCCAAAAGCATTAAATGTTTTTATAATAAAATAAAATGAAAAGTGACATATAAATAATTTATTAAAATTAAATAAATTTGTTTATTTTTATATTTAAAGATTTTTAAAATATTTTTTTATTATTCAAAGTAAGTTCCTTATTCTAAAGAGTGCAGTTGAAGGTGCTCGGAAAAAAAAACGTAATCATTTAAAATGAAATTTTAGTCGGAGTCAAAACCCATTTTTATGCCTTGAATTATTGCGGAAATTGATGGACACTAATTTTCCTTTTCTTTGAAACATTAAGTTGACTTCCTTCTTCCACTATGTAAAGGTTCATCATATAAGAATAGGTAAAATACAATTACTCTTTTAAATTTTATCTTAATAATACATTATTTCATTTTTTATTTTCTAAAAATAATTTAATCATTCTTGAATTTTGACTCTATTAAATTTAGTAGTCTTGCAATCTAGCTTTGCTCTTAAATTTATGTAAGATGATTATAATACTCTTTTTTTTTATATTAATTTCTCCTTTCCCATCAACTCTTATATAAAAAAAAAAAATTTCACATTATATTATCTCAATTCACCAATAATCATCGACCAAATTAAATGCATAAAAATAACTACTTAACATTCAAAAAAATCAAATAACCTTACAATAGGATCAAATCTTCACTTCTCATTTTTTGAAAAATTGAGCAAAAAATAGAAAAAAAAAACTTATCAAATTAAATCTCCTCTTTCTCACCAAAATCAATTCGAAACGAAGTTCAATTTGTCAAACCCTTTTAAACCTTCATCAAATCAAAATCTCCACTTGATAGAGTATTTAAAACCCTTATAAGAGACGCATCATTAAAATAATCTTGAAAATTCTCAGTCTTTAGGGTTGTATTCATAACAAGAAGCTTCAAACCAAATTTATTTCCTCTGTAATTTTTTAAGAAGCCCAAATAGCACATCTATAGCTAAAGTTCTTTAATGAAATTCATTAATAGTTACTACTTTTTATACTTGCCAATGCTAGTCTATCATTGCTTTTCTTAGACTTACTTTGTTTTATGGAAAATGAAAAATGATTTATTTGAAAGAATATTTTTAAAGAAAAATATTTTATGAATAACATATTTTCTGATATTACAAAAAATATTAACTTCATTTTAATTTATAAGATTATCATAAAATGTAGACCATAATTATTTTATATTTATACTATTTATTATTTAATATAATAATACATTAAAAATAAAAAATTGTATGGATATCATCCATATCAAAGATTATTATTGGCTAACAATGATCAGTGATGGATGTTAATAGTTAATAATAACTAATAATAATAGATGCATGTATTTATATAATTTATTTTTTATTTGGATGTGTGTCAAAATTCTAAAAATAACTTTAAATTTTTAAAATAAAAAGGTCAATTTTTTGAAAAAAACTAATTTTCTTTTTAATCAAAAATATTTTTCATTAATTAAATTTTTGAATGCACCAAACAAAGAAAAATATGAAAAATATTTTTCAATACGAAAGTGGAGCCTTAAAAGCATATCATCAATTAAATGCCTAGCATACAATAGATTTATATGTGCGCATGTGTGTTTATTTATGTGAAGGAGGGAAATCACAAATTGGATTTCACTAAGGATAACAGTAATATAGTTAGTAAACAAAATATTATTAAAAATATTAATTTTTTTTCTTTTTGACTAATGGAAATTGCATAAAGTGGACAAAAGGACTAGTGAGTTTAATAAAATAAAAAATATTAAATTTATTTTTATAAAATAAAAAATAATGTGTTAAGGTAAAATCCAAGGTTCTAATCTTATTTTATCCTATAAAAATTGTTTGGTTCACTCCCATTAATTTTAAAGGCTCCATTTTGTTTTAGTAATAAGACAAAGAGATTTTAAAATAAACAAAATTCGAATATTACTATTAACTTTTAGATAACATGACGCATCCTAATTTCATTATACAAATATCAAGTAATGTGAATAATATTAATAATTATTTCTTTTCCGTTAGAAGTCTATTAGTATTTGGATTATACAATGGAAAGAATTCTATGATTGTGTTGGATATAATGAAATTTCATCATTTTTATAATATTTATTTATAATTTTGCATATTATGCATTGAGTATAAATAAAAATTCATATCAAATTATATTTTATTAAATTCTTGAAATTAGTTATAATTAAATTAAATTTTATTAAATTTGACAGAATTTGAAAATTAATTCTAAAGTTCTAAAATTTGTTATTATGATAAAAAAAATATCTTTAAGTTAAAATACTTTTACTTTCTTTCTATTTTCTTATTCTTTCTCTTTTTTTTT
This sequence comes from Omphalea diandra, assembly GCA_949677035.1. Taxonomy (NCBI): domain Eukaryota; kingdom Viridiplantae; phylum Streptophyta; class Magnoliopsida; order Malpighiales; family Euphorbiaceae; genus Omphalea; species Omphalea diandra. The sequence continues at coordinate 12,744 of CATIWR010315905.1, read as the reverse complement.
TATTATCTTGTGTTTTTTATGTTTATAAATTTTTAAAAATAACACAAAGATATTTTCATAGAATAAAATATTTTATTGAATTTTATACTTAAATCAAATACAAAAATTTTTTCATTTGAAATCAATTATTTTTTATGTAGTATATTAAATATACAAATTTATTTGTAAATAAATTTTATAAAAAAATTAATTTGAAATATATATAATGTGTTAAATAAATTTCTTTTTTCAAATTATCACACTAGTTTTAAGAATTCAACATAAACCAAAATTAGTTCCAATGAAATAATAATTTTAATATAATATAAATTTTTTAATAGAAAAATAATTTTAAAATAATAAAAAATTAAAAATAGTATTTTATAATAAATTAATATATAAAAGTTTAATATAATAAAAATGTAATATTAATATTGTAGTAAAAAATTAAAATCATAATTTGCAAATTGAGAACTAATGCTTGAGATGAAGGAATTAACCGGATACTTTCACAATTAGATTGGCTCAATATGTACAAACAATCATCAAAAAGTAGCGTTTTCACTATTAGATTAGACTAGTTTGATAATTTTGAGAACTAATTAATAATTTACTTTGATTAAAATTTAAATTTTAATTTATTAAAAAATCAATTAAAATTAAAAAAAATTGATCAAAATTAATAATTAAATTAAACTGATTCAACTATTATTTTATGTAAAAATTAAAATTTTTAAAATTATGTTATTTTATTCAAAATTTAAATATTAAAAATATATTTCCACTATATTCTTATATTGTATCATTTTTATTTTAAATTTTTTTTATTTTTCAAAAAATAATTCATTAAATCAAATTGATCAACTCAACTGAGTTGAAATTCAATTGATCCCGTCAATCTCAAATTCGACTTTTCAAAACATCGCCACAAAAGAGAAAAATAAAAAGGAAAAGAAAATATTTAGTCCAAAAAGAAACAGTTTAATAAGATTCTAATCCATAATGATACACCTAATACCTACGATCAGAAACACCCCAAATATGAACAGAATTGACCATCACCAATATTAATCACAGCAATATATAGCAAAGTGGAAACACCTTATTTGTTCTACCTCACCACCTTTTTCACTTTCCACTGAACATAAAAGGCCCATTACCACATTCCCAGATCACTGATCCAACTGCCATTAACTTGTACAAAAAGAGCAATTTAATTTTACCATGCAGACAATCAGCACCATCAATCCCACATTCCACCGAATCACAGCCGCTAATCACGCATTCCCTCCCCTCCCTGCCACCGCGGTGGTTCTCTTCCTCCACCCTCCGCCACGTACCTGTCCATATTAATTATCAACACCACACGTTACCAATCAGATCATTCTTGTCTAGACCTGATTCATTCATGAAAAAAACTATTTACATATCTTATCTATTACAGACCGGTTTTGTCGATCGCGTAAAAAGAAGGAAAGAGAAAATACCCAGCTTGAAGCAAGATTATTCTCCTCCTTCAACTATCAGAGAATAGCAGAGAGTGTCGATACAGATCATAAGGAGCCCATAAAGAATCCAAAGGACACGGTCTTTTAGAATCAATTCTTAACCAAGGCTTCCCCTTTCCACTCCAATGCAACAAGCTAGCAGGCCCAGGATGCAAATCCCTACACAACCCATGAAGATTATCCCCACCAAGTCCATGCTGGTTCCACCTATGCTCCACCCCTTCCACATTCCCAGCGAACACCAGCAAAAAAGGCGGCAATGAACCCAGCTCATAAATCCTATACTTCTTTTGTACCCTCATCCAATACTCCAGCTTCTCCCTATATTTCCCCTCCCTCCATTTCACCAAGTCTATCACCATCACCCCAGTGTTAAAGTAGCACGCCCTCCTCCCCCTAAACGACGCCGCGTAATTGGGGTTCGACCAGAACCTGGAATTGAAGTAATTGGTGAAGTTGGCGTGGCAGTACTCGGGTGCTCCCAGCACATGAGCATTTAAGTTGATGTTCCATAGTTTTACGACGTCATCGACTACAATGAGATCGGAGTCGAAGTAGATGATCCTACGTACGTCAGCGGGCAGCAGATCGGCAAGGTAGAATCTGGCGTAGTTCAAGGGCTGGTCGAGGGCGCGGCGTATGGAGGACGAAATCTTTCCTTTCACTAGCCCGGTGTCAAAGTGGTAGAGGCGAAAGTTGAGGTAGGGGAAGGTAGTGGTGATCGTGCGGCCGAGGTGGTCGGCGCGGTGGACAGCGGCGATGAAGTGGAAGACGATGTTCTCTGGGCAGGTGGAGTGCCGGAGGACGGAGAGGACGCCGGCGACAGAGCCGCGGAGGTAGGTGGAGTCCAGAGTCATGGCAATGTGGATGACTGAACTGGTGTCGTTGACGGTGGGAGACCATGACGTTTTGGGACATCCTTTGCCGTTACGGAAGGCTGGGGCTTCTTGAAAAGACGGGAGGTACTCAAACGACGAGGCGTTTCTTAGGGCGGTGAGTAGTACAAGAATGATAGAGAAGATTAATGGAGGCATTGTGAGTGTGGTGTGCGTTCCGGAGAACATAAAAGGGACAGGCCAAAATGAAGAAAGATACAAACAAATAATGGAAAATGTGAGGGAGCCAGGCTGGCATGGACGCGGAGGGAGAGGAAGGGAGGGATAATATGGCGGCAGTTGCATGTTGTTATCATGTTGCCGTACGAGATCACAGCGACGTCGTTTATAGGTGGATTTGGTTATGATGGTGTGGGACCGCGACAGGATGCGCGTATGCGAAAAGAATGAAAAATTTTGGCTTTATGTGATTGGACAGTGGACTTCACGTGCTGTATGCATACTATGATACAATAACCCCTAACTGTGCGTGCTAAAATGATTAATTAATGTTAATTTAGTATTTTTGGTGGGAATTTTGAATACGTGGACATGTTGCCCTTGCTGATTCAACTATAATAATCAGTTGTGAAAAATAATCTGTTCAATTTTTTATTAAAATCAGTTAAATTAAATTTTTTATTTTTTAAATCAAATTAAATTGAAATTTTTAAAAAAAATTTCACTAAACTTTTCACATATACAAATTGAATCTATAATTTTTTAATTTGATTTGATTTAATTAAATTACATATATTTTAAATTTAATTCGATTTGAATTTATTTGATTTAGTAAAAATTTCAATTTGTTTAGTTTTTTTTAATAAAAATTGGACTGAAATTCAATTTTTTAAAATAAAAATCAAATCGAATTGAATTTATTAAAAAATTAAATCGAATCGAACTAACTCGATCAGGTTAATTTTTTCTATTTGATCTAATTTTTTGTCACTCTTATTAATAATCATGATAAAGGTAATGATTGAGACTTTTTTTTTATTTAATGATAAGATGTGCGAAAGCTAAATTAGTGAATGAAAACATTTTGTAATGAACAAATTTTATATTTAAAAAATAGAGTCAAATATAATTTAATATAATTATTATTATATCAAAATTTTTCTTGGCTCTTGAAAAGAATATTTTTATAAATACATAAAAATAAATAAAAAATATAAAAAACAAATCTTAAAATAAATAAATTTTATATGTGATTAAAAAAATTTTGTCTTGGCCATCGCAATAGCATTGTGACCATCAAGAGTAACATTAACTATCAATGTTTTTAGGAATAAGGACGATAATACTTAACAATGAAATTTTAATGACAAATTTACCTTCAACATTTATAATTTTCAAAAAACAGATTTGCAGCTAATTATTATAAAAATGCACTATGACCTCCATCCGTAATAAATTTCATTTATCAAAATCCTTTTATAATCGAAGTGAGAAAAAAACAGCAACAAAAAACTTATAACCTTAACGATCTCGATTTAACAAATTATTCTCTAACATATCTATAATAATAAAAAAAAGGAACAAATTATATTTTCAACTGCAAAAATTTTTGTTATCTTCGTTATCAACTCATTGATATATCAAACCATAAAATATAGTTTGAAATTTATCATTCTAGTTTCGTCTTTTTCTTATTTTTTCATCCATTTAAAAATCTTCTTCGATTTGTATTTAAAAGTCATTGATTGATCAAAATTAATTATTTTTTCTTCATTCATTCAGAAATCTTCTTCGAGTTATATTTGAAAGCCATTGATTGATCAAAATCAATAAAATATATATTTTTTCCCACACACAATTACAACTTTACAAAATTTATTTTAGAGAGAGAGTTTTTTATTATATATGTTTATCACTTTAAAAACATATTTAATATGATTTTGATTACTTATTTTATTGTTTAGAATAAAAAAAATTATGTGTTTTGATATACTGTGGATGAAAAACAATTAAAAATGAACATGTTTAAACTCAAAATCAGTCATAAAAAAGAGAAAAAAATCTAGTTACTGGAGGTTGAGGACAATATTTGCATTTAGTTATTATTACACAGTAAAATGTTTAAAATGATATATTTTTTGTTTATTTTTTATTTATTACTAATTAACAAATGATTTATTTTTTTATTTACCATGAAGGTGATATTTGCGTTTAGTTTTCCTTATACAATAAAAAGTTTAGAAAAAGTTTATTACAGATTTATTTTGTTTTATTAGTGAATTATAAATGACTTATTACTGATTTAAAATTGTTAAAAATTAAATACATAAAACAGTTTGTAGGAAAATATTTATTTATATTTATTTTGTGTTTATTTTTTTATTAATACAACCGTCGATAAACAAAAAAAATTTTGAAAACGATATTTGTGTTTAGTTTTCATTATACAGTAAAATATTTACAGATGATTTATTGCTAATTTGTTCTGATTTATTATTGCATTACAAATGAGTTATTGCTAATTTAAAATTGTTAAAAATTAAATATATAATACATTTTGCAAGAAAATATTTATTTTATGTTTGTTTTGTGTTTAATTTTTGTTGATACAACCATCAATAAATAAAAAGAAAGAAAAAAGACAATTAGAACGCATATAGCATTTTCAACCTTCAACAAATACAATTTTATCTCTTATTATGACTGATTTTTAGCTTAAAAATATTCATTTGTTAACTATTTTTCATATAAAATGTATAAAAACTCATAATTTTTTATTATAAGCAACAAAAACCATTACTAAATCTCAGAAAATAAAAATAAAATCTCACATGCATCTTGTCTTCATTTTTTAAATTTTCTAGAGAGAGAAAATGAGGGAAATGAAAAAAAATAAAGAGAAAAAGTAAAAATATAGCTAAACGTGATAATATGGACAAACAAAAATGAAATGTACCGAAAATTTATGTATCATAATAATGAAGAAAACAAGAACTGTGCAACAATGTGATCGATATAATCTAGTAAAAATGTACAAAAAATAAAGATAACATTAAAAAGTAAATCTGCATGTAATAAAAGAACAAAAATAGTGTAACAAACGTGGAATATAAATATTTTTAGAAAATAAAAAAAGGTGCCCATTTCATTATCTTTTGCTTTTAAGTTTTTCATCTGCCGCTTGAAAGCGTCAACAGCCCGCCCAACGAAACTGCAATATATCAATCAGTCTTTCATTTAAGGGTAAATTCACAAAATGTAGTACTATATCAATGAATTAGAGGCTTGCTTAGCATTAAATAAATGGATGAAATTGAAAGTGTAGTAGAGATTCCAATCAATTCAGTTTTCAGTTTGAATTTTAGCAAAACTCATTATGAGCCCTTTAAATTTTATATGTTTGTTAGGATAATTATATGCAAGATATTTTAGGTTATACATAAATAATAAATTGAAATCAGTATTATTTATAATAATAAATTTTTTACATAATATTCTTGCAGTGAAATTTAAGTTGTTCTTTAAATGGAAAAACATAAATTGTCCCATAAATATATAAATTATATAGTAAGAAGGATATTTCATGGGTAATTGACATTTTTTTTTTTAACGGGCAATTCAAAAATCACATTTTTAGACTGATTAGTGAAGGATTTGATAATTAGACTATTGACTCAGAAGCAATTGCAAATAGTATCGCTGGAATATCAAGCTCGAGTTGAGAGAATGAAAAATAAGGACGAATTTGTTCTTCTTTTTTTTTTAATTATTGGGGTTTGCATAAGAATAGTCTTCTGAGATGGAGATGCTAAGGTTAATGCCTCTAAAGAGTTGTCATAATCTGTATTGAGTATTTGAACTCAATAAAATGGCATTTCAGATGCATGCTCAACTCTTGAGCTTATGACCATTTAAAATATCTTTTTTACATCATATATTCTTGTCATAAATGATGGATCGAATTTTTATTCCTTGAGTTTTGTATTTAATTACTTGTTGAAACACCAATTTCAGCTACTAATCGATTAAATGCCAAAACTGATGGATTGGTTATTTCATTATCAACGCTAAGATTCAATTTATACGTAATAATATAAATAAACATTAATAAAATGTGTTATGCGTTACGATAGAAAATTGCAGAAGATATGCATTGATTCGAATGTTTTTACGTGGACGTAAATCGGCTATCATTCCACCATGTTCATCTGTGATTTCAAGAATATTCAATCCAGTAATTTTTTTTCCTGGTTGCTAGAACTCAAAATAAGGAACAAGACTCGCATTGGTTTTCTACTATATATCTCTACTGATAGGCAATTCCTTCAGAAGCTTCCTTAGCAAATTCCGAAGGAAAAATCACTAGCTGCTAATTCTTCTGGACTATGTCCTCAATTTTGGCCAATCACAACCATTTTTTGGCAATCTTTTCAATATATGTTGTTGTTGTTGGGTTTTCATTTGTTGCTCCAGTGATTCCTTGAGGGATGCACCACTGAACCTTGAGGACCCAAATCAATAAGGTTAAAAAGAAATAAGATGACAGTTTACAAAATTTGAAGGAATGGTAAATCTTTTGAGTTGTAGAAACAAAGAAAAAAAAATGGTGAAAACAGAAATGAAGATAATAAATCAAAGTTGTGAGTTCAGAAATTTTGATAATGTAGGTAGACAAGAGAAATCTAGGATGATGAAAATCATAGCAAGTCAAGGTGGCAATTTTTTTATTCGATCCAATTTGGTAATTTATGGATCGATATAATTTAAATTATTAAAATATTTAAAATTTTAATTTTTTTTATTTTTAAAAGATAAAATTATGAATGACTCGACTTAATTAAAAACTCAAAAAATGATATGAAATGATTTGAATTATTTTTTATATGTTAAACTAGTATCATGACCTAATTCGTTCACAATGACCTTACTCGATAGCTTAAAAAAATGTGTTCTACAGTGATATGATCCGATTACAACCTCTAATTGTAAGTGCTATAGAAGTAATTGTGGAGCCAAAATGAACTAATAAGGAAGAAGATGAGAGATAATTTTAAATTTTTACGATGACTTTATTGATTTTTTATTTTAATAGATAAAAAATGCTAAAATTTGGAGAGAGTCACAAAGTAATTTAATAAAATTGAATCATAAAAAATAAAGTACTAATTACAATATGGCAAAACTCAAGGGGCTATTGTATCTAACACTTTTTTAAAATACTTAAAATATCACTTTATTAATTCTCTATCATAAGAAACAATAGCAAAATTAAAAATAAATAATTGATATCTTCTTGATTTTCTAAGAAAAATTAAACAAAAAATTTTCTAAAATAATAGATAAGAATAATTAAGAATTCCTTCTATGATTTATTTTATGGGATTAATAGCTAATAAAAGTGATAGTTTTTAACCTGACTCAAACTTAAATCTTTAATTAATTGTACTAATTGAATATAAGAATGAGCACGATTTGAACCAAGTTAGAGATTTATCAATCATTAGAATCGAATTAAAATTTTAGAAATTCTATATATAAAGTTGTTATCATCTTGAATTTTTAGTTCGATCCAAATCAATTTCATATCAAATTTGAGACAGTTTAGTTCTTTGATTCTTTTTGAATGGTTAGACTTAGTATTGATTTGGATATTTAGTTTTAATTTCTAATTTCTCATTATATTGAACTTAAAATTTTTATTATTAATTTTAAAGATCAAAATAAATAAAATTTATATTTCTTACTTTTAATTATTGAAGACCAAAATAAATAAGTAGTCATTTAATAAAGAATAACAAGTAACTTGCATATTATTATTAAATTAAAAATTATTATTAGATTGAAAATTATTAATAATAAATATTATTAGTAATGATTATTAAGAAGAATCTATATTATTAATAATATTTATTACTAATAAATATTATTTGCAATAAATATTAATAAGAATTTTTAATTAAACAATTAATATGTAAGTTATTAAAAGTACTAACTACTAGTAATTAAAAGTACTAATTATTAGTAGTACACATTTTTATATTTAAATTTCTCACTTTTAATTATTTATAATAATTTTATAAAAAAAATTGACTAACAAATATTAGTTATTAAATTGAAAAATATCATTAATATTTATTATCAATTTACAATTAGTAACTAATAAATAATCTAATTAGTAGTTACAATGAGTATTAATTGTCAATAATATACATTAATTGAGTGGATTAATTAATAAAGTAATTATATATATATATATATATATATATATATATATATATAGAGAGAGAGAGAGAGAGAGAGAGAGAGAATACAAGTTCATATGAATTTATAAATAGGTTACAAATAGCTAAGAGAACCATTACAATTGGAAAGTTACAACTACGAATACTTAACACATGAATTTCTTTAAATTTGAGTTTTGCTTTTAAAGACTCCGCTTTTTTAATTAGAAGAGTCTGCCTTTATAGAGATGATGGATGGTAGATTTCTAAAGTTTTGAAGAGTAGCACATATTGAAGATGCTTTCTGCTTTTTAGAGTCACATGGAATTTTTGTTTGTCTAAGGAAAGCATGTGATGTAAATTCCTTCTAATGTTAGGGTCACATGGTTTTACTGATAGAGATAAAGTCTTCACATGAGTCTTGACAATAGTTGTTTTGTTTTTTTATATATTTTTTATACTTTACAGGTGAAAAAATATTGTAGCATTCATTATTGTTACTAAAATCAATGGTTGGTCTTTCTGAGTCTGACTCAACTTTTGTAGGTGTCACCTGTGAATTTATAGAAATTGTTTTATAATAATCGTGAATTTATAAAATTGTTTTATAATAATTGTCTCATAATGGAGAAATAATTTTTATGGGATTTTGCTAGTGCTAGAAGGATTTGGGCATTTTGAGCCAAGTTATATATTTGGCTTGGGCCTAGACTCTTATTGAGTTGTGAGAATATTTATTATTTTTCAACCATTTTATAATAACAGTATTGGAGATCTTATTTTGGAAAGAGTCTCACCATTTTACTTTAAATTTCCTAACAAGGATTAACATAGTATCTTGTTGATTGTATTCGAAGTAGCATGCGCATAATAGAAAAAAAAAATTTGAATAAAAGAGTAGCATCGAAGAAAATCTTTTCTCTATCTTTGAAGGTTTGTAATATTTTTTTAAATTTCAAAATATGTATGAACTTCTAAAATCAGCAATTAAGGCACTGCTCCATAAAAATTCCACCATTGTATAACCAGTAAAGAATACAACTATTTTTCATTTTTATATCAAAATATATTAATCATGAATGACTAACTTTGAGATTTTGTAGGAGAAAAGTATTATGATTGTTGATAGTCCTAGCACGAGAAAGTGTTGCTATGATTTATTTTAATTTAAAAGTCTATTGAAAAAGGTTTCAATAAAGAAAGATCTCTTCCTCGATCAAAAGGATGAATGATTTTTTGTATGATACATGTGGAATAAGTAGGTTTAGGATGGTTTTTGTCTGGGTGAAAGTGTTTGAACTTAGCTGAATCTATAACTTCAAGAATTGTCATAAAGTGTTTGAATTTAGCAATTATTTCAACGGCATAAAGTAAATTGTACAATTTTTTTTCTTCCTCATTTCGTACTTGTTTAAGGAATCTTCCATAACCAAACTCAAAGGCATTTGTTTTCATAATTTTGGAAGCTAAAAAATTTGTGTAAACATAAAATTTTTAAGACCCATCTCTTAATTTCTCTGCCTACTTCAATATGCTATTTAATCCCAATAGTTAGTCAAAGGAACATGTTTCTTTTTTAGTCTATCATGTAAAGATCTTGCCAAATGATTTATGTTTGGATAAAATCCAAAATATAATTAGACTTCCTAGAAATATATGTAACTAATTTTTGTCTAGGATTTTATCTAGAAAATTATTCACAAAAGCGAGGGACCTCTTAATTGATATTATGGTTCTTTGTTTTATATAATGGCAAGAAATAGTTTGGAGAAGAGAGATTTTGAATTTTGACATAATCAAATCATTCTCTGTGTGATATATAAAGAAGGTTTTGAGGTGTTTTAAATGTTGATCTATGGAATTTGGAAAGATCAGAACATCACCAATATAGACAATACAAAATTGAGAGGCAAGATTGTAAATGTCATTCATAATCCTTTAGAATTCTGAAGGCATATTTCTAAGTCAAAGAACATGATATTCTACTCATATTGCCTAAAAGAAATGGCGAATGTTGTTTTGTATCTATCTTTTGGGTGGATTTGAATCTGCCAAAATCAAGGTTTCATGCCAAATTTTGAAAATATAAAAGCAAAGTAGAGTTTTTGTAGCATATTTTTCTTATTGAGTATAAAGTAACTAATCCATTTTAAGGCTTTGTATAGGGGTTTATAATAGATCACAAGTCTTAGGGTCCCTCTCCTAATTTCTTATTATTTATTTACATAGAAAGTTGCACAAGATCAATGTGTCCTAGATTTGAAAATGAGACACTTTGATTCTAATTCTTGTATTTGTATTTTGCAAAATTATTTTGGTTCAACATTCATTTAGATGAGTCGAGTTTTCTTTGAGATTTGTCAGTCATCAAAGCCATTTTCATAAGGAAGGTCTACCAAATGTCATTCCTATTTCAGAAAGCATTATGCAAATCAACATAAATCTCATTTTCATTTTGTTTTCAGAACAATAAAATCTTCCCTTGTATAAGGCTAGTTTGTAATTGCTTTTTTATATTTCATAAAAAAACATCTTGCTTCAAATATTAAAGGTGTGCTTGTTTTCCTCTTATTAAGGCATTTACTTGAATATTGTAAACAAAATAGGCTTTTATGAGGTTAAGGTTCTTAAGTTTTGGTTTTTAAAAATAAATTTTGTATTTTTAGTTCTAAAAGAGATATAATTATGACCAACTTTGTAGGAAGTTATTAGATGGATGAAAGGTACACCTAGAATAATGGCATGATGAATATTTATGACAATAACAAAAGGAGTTCCAATGGCAACAGTCTTATTGATAAATGAAGCATAAGCTTTGTTAACAATCTTCAATTTAGAATTATTGTCAATTGAAAGTTTTTATCTTGTATGTTTATGAAATATGTTTGGAATTGTTCCTGCCTTAATACAACTTAAATCAGCTTCATTGTCAAATAAGGCAAATCATTTGACAAGGTTATTGTAATTTTAATAAGGTATTTTTTGAAGGTAATTCTCATAAGAAACACAAAAAATATTATGAAGCTCTCTAAAGGCTTTTTATGTTTTGTTCTTGATTTTCCTCAAAACTATTGTCAAAGTCATACCCTTTTTGTAAAAGACTTTGTCTGAGTTCTGACTCTATTTTTATTTCTTTTTTAACTCAATTTTGATGGTTTTGATTTTGGTTTGTAAGTCTTGGATGGTTGTAGCAGATGTCTTGAGTTTTTTCTTTCCTTTATTGAGAATGGTTATAAGGTCACAAGTATTGGTACTTGTAGAAGGTAATAGTGAGGGCTTAGTTTCAAGTTTGTTTCTAAGGATTTAGAAGCTTGTTAATATATTCGTTTTTGTATTTGAAAATCATTTGTATGCTTAATTGCCTTAAGAAGTAATTCTTGGTTCTTGCTAAGCACATTGATAGTTTTTGTTTCAAGTCCCATTTCAAAAATGGAATTTGCGCCTGACGAGTTGGCTAATTCATCAATTTGTAGAGGTTCTTTAGCTGATTTTAGAGTTTTTGAATCTAAAGTATCTACTAGGAGGGTTGCTATTTTGGTAATAGCATTTTCCTCTAATTGTAGTTCTTGTAGGTTCTTACCCAACCTATAATATTTGAAAGTATGACCCTTCTTTCCACAGTTGTAACAGGTTATGTCTTTCATAAAGGACCTTGGGTTCTCAGTTGAAGGTTTTTTGAAATGTCTCTTGCTTTTTCAATGAGATGACTTTTTGTAGTAGAGTTCTTACTTAGGTTTGGAGTGTTTCTTGTGTTTGGATATTGTCTTTTTATGAGGTTTAACATTATAAGATTTCTCATTGCATCGACTTCAACAATTCGAGGTAGAGAGATTTGAAAGACTAAATTTAAATTATCTACGAAAACTATTAAAATTTTTGTTTAGTTTTCTTTATTTTTCCACTTGAGGTGCCTTTGTAATTTTAAATCTTGGAATATATATATATATATATATATATATATATATATAGTATTAGATTCTATATTTTTAGTTCGGGACAATTACAAGATAATTCAATCTAATTTTCGATTTGGATGATATAAGATCTCTAATGCCATCTCTATTGAGAAAATAAATACAATTGATAATTTTATTTTATATATACATATATATATATATATATATATATATATATATATATATATATATATATATATATATATATATATATATATATATATATTATATTTTTTTTTTTTAT
>CATIWR010315887.1:0-18565 GCA_949677035.1 Omphalea diandra | reverse complement strand
ATCAACTCCTTTCATTTCTTCTTGGGAGATTGATTCATTTCTGCAAAATCAACACTTATTTGAAATATTAGTGATGATCAATCTACTTTGTCAAGATCAAAAGAGGTTCTAAACTTAGGATTAATCATCCTAGTCCAACAAGATCTAATAGCTTGCTTGCATAATACACAACATACGACTTTTTATCTTTTCTTTGACCTAAAATGGCCCCAGCAACGAAATTGATTGCATCACACATGATTTTAAATGGAAAATTCCAATATGGTGGTTGAAAAATTAGAGTTGAAATAAGTGCCTTCTTTAATTTCTCAAAAAATTCAGTACATGACTTATACAACTCAAAAATTGCATCCTTTGCTAAAAGATAACATAATGGCTTGGCAATTTTAGAAAAATCTATGATGATCCTTCGATAAAAATCGACATGTTCTTGAAACCTTCTTATATCCTTTACATTCTTTAGCTGTGGCAAGTTAGCAATCACTTCTACCTTGGCCTTATCAACCTTAACATCCCTATTGGATACCATATGACCCAAAATGATTCCTTCTTAGACCATGAAATGGCATTTCTCCTAATTCAGAACTCATCCATGCTCAATACACCTATTTAACACTTTAGAGAGATTTTCTAAACAATGGGAAAATTTAATACCATAAACACTAAAATCATCCATGAAAACTTCAACACATTAATCAATTAGATAGCTAAAATAAAAAAACATGCATCTTTGAAATGTAGCAGGTGGATTACATAAACTAAATGGCATACACCTAAATATGAAAGTACCATATGGATATGTAAATGTAGTCTTACATTGATCATAGGGATAAACAAGGATTTGATAAAATCCATTAAGGCCATCTAAGTAATAAAAGAATGAAAACTTGGCCAACCTTTCTCAAACTTGATCACTAAATGCTAAAGGAAAATGATATTTCCTAGTTACCTTATTTAGCTTTCTATGATCAATGCACATACGCCAACCCGTGATAGTCCGAGTGGGTACTATATCATTGGATTCATTCTTAACAGTGGTCAAGCCATCCTTTTTAAGGATGGCTTGGACATGACTCGCCTAATTACTATCACTTATAGCATATATGATTCCATTGTCAAGCAATTTCATGACTTCCTTCCTAATCACTTCTTTAAGTGTAGGGTTTAGTCTCCTTTGAGCCTCAATGAAAGGCTTAACATCATTCTCTAAAAGAATTCTTTGCATGCAGATTTTAGGATTTAATCCTTTCAGGTCATGAATGGTGTACCTTATGGCAACATTATGACTAAGCAATATGTTATTCAATGATTAAACTCGCTCTTTAGGAAGACACAAATTAACAATGTAAGGCTTTTTCAAACTAGGGTCTAAAAATTCATACCTTAGAGTAGGGGGCAATGGCTTAATCTCAAGGTTAGGCTCTTCATTTGGTGAAGTAGGCTTAGGATCTTCATCCTTCTTTTACCTCCAACATCTTTATATTAGATACTACTTTATCATTGTTATTCTCTTCATTGGCCTCTTGCGTTAAACACATTTTTAATGGTTCTTGCCCAAGACACTCATATCATACTGCTTTGGCACAATTATCAATTTCATCAATAGCATTTACTCTGGTGCAACCTTCAATAGACGATGTTTCATTTATCATCTTAAAGACATCAAACTCAATAGAGTCATTATCGATTTCAAATGTAACCTTCCCTTTCTTCATATCAGTCACCATACCAGCTGTAACAAGGAATGGTCTATCAAATAGAATGGGAATTTTGGGATCCTCTTCCATATCTATTAAAACAAAATCTACTGAAATCATAAATTTTCCAACCTTAATAGACATATTTTCTAAGATACCAATTGGGTATTTAACCGACTTGTCCATCATGGATAGAGTAATGGTAGTTGGCTTCAATTCACCAACATCAATCCTCTTGTAGATGGAGTAATGCATAAGATTAACACTTGAATCTATGTCATATACAACTTTATCAAAGTTAGTACCACCAATGATACAAGGAACAATAAATGAACCTGAATCTTTCATCTTTAGTAGTGGGTTAGATAAAACAGTTTATGATTCTTCAATAAGAGCTACCAATCCATCTTCTTAAAGTTTGCTTTTATGATTGATGATATCTTTCAAAAATTTCTCCCATGATGGCATGTCTCTTATAGCTTCCATAAATGGAACCATAATAGTGATGTTCTTTAGATATTCTAAAAAATTTCCAAACTGCTTATCTAAGTTCTACCTTAATATCCTTTGTGAGAAGGGCAAAGTAGGCAAGTTCACCTTAGTCTCGTCATAGGCATTGGACTTTTCCATCTTTGTTGAATCCTTGGGTTTCTCAAGCATTGTATCCTTAGAAGTCATCTCATCATGACTTGCTTCAATCTCCACTACGTGATTGTCAATCTTTAGTCCTTTGGATTAGGCATTCTCTACTTCCTTGCCATTTCTCAGCGTAATTGTTTGACAAGTCTCTATTTGTTGAAATTTCAATAGTTTTGGAATTATTGAAAGCTTGTTTAACAATTTGGGTCTCAAGCATACGGTTATGGGTAGCAAATTGGTTAATCCTTGATTCTAATTACTTAAATTGCTTCATGGTTTGCTTATTGATAGTCGTTTGTTGAGCTATGAATTGTTCAAAAAGCTTAGGTGGTGTAGGTGGTCCAAATGGGTTTTCATTGGTAGGGTTCAATAGACGGTTAAGTTGTGTGGATGTGTTTGACCAAGAGAAACTATAATGGTTCCTCCATTATTGGTTAAAGGAATTTGGCATAGGTCCACTCTGTTGGTTTTAACTCCCTTGAAGAAAGTTAACTTGTTCTTCAAAACTAGCTTTACAATCATGGTATAAATGAGGTTCGCCACACAATTCACATGAGACATTTAAACTCTCTACTACATTGATTTGTCACTTGGTGATCAACTTTGTCAAGGCATCCACTTTTGCGATCAACATGTCAACACTATCCAACTCAATCACTTCCTTTGCTTTAGTCATTGTCATTTCTTCACCTATATATCTTTATGAGGCAAGTTCTTCTAGTAAAGATATCGCTTTGGTTGTTGTCATTGTCATCCATTTCCTACTAGCACCCTTATTCACAATGCTCCTATCTTCATCAATCAATTCATTATAGAAAATTTACGGAATCATCCATTTTGGCAAACCATGATGAGGACATTATCTTTGAAGCTCATTGAATCTTTCCCAAGCAGCATAAAGTGTCTCACCCTTTCTTGTTTGAATGTAGAGATCTTATTGTAGAATTTTGTTATCTTTTGTGGTGGAAAATACTTGTGAAGCAATGCTTGCTTCAATTAATCCCATATAGTGATAAAGTTTTGGGGTGGGCTAATAAGCCACAATTATGCTTTCTCCTTCATTGAGAATGGAAATAGTTGCAATCCTATTACATCATCCGATACGCCATTTATCTTAAAGGTTGTACAAACATTAAGGAAACTAAAAATATGATAATATGGATCCTCTCCTATCAATCCTACAAATTGATTGTTTTATACCATTTGTATCACACTTAGCTTAATTTCAAAGTTGTTATTGGCAATGGTAGGAGCAATAATTCCTTCCAAATTCTTCGTTATATTAGGTTTAGTGAAATTGCCTAAGGTTCTTCTTTCCTATGCCATCTTCCTATTGATTTGATTATTGTTCTTTTTATTTAATAAGTAATCTTATTTCCTTATACAAATGACGAAGAGTTTGTTCATTTTTCAAGTTAATACTATCAAAACTTTGAGAACGATGCATAAAATAAATCAAAGTAAAAAAAATATAAAACAAATAAAAACCACAAAACTAAAATTCCTAAATCAACCTTTCATTAATCTAATCTAATATTAATTTAAATTAAACTTTGACTTCCCCGACAACGATGCCAAAATCCTTTTTTGCGGGTTTCTTAGTGTAATGAATTGATTGAAGGATCAACATAATGTCTTTAAGTGTTTATCTCTAAGTTAACCAAAGATGTCTATCAATAGAACTATACTCACTCTTGCTTTTTGTATAATTTGTAAAAATAAAAGTTATGCTCCATGCCAATCCTTTAAACCCCTTAGAGTAGATTTCCTCTATCGAGTCTAATCCTTTAACCTAAGTGAATCTAATTGGTTTTCCATCAAAGAAGCTAACTCTCGTTATGAATCCTTGACTAACACATCATATGGTGATCAATCATATATAACAACGATAATCCACAATCAAATTGAAATTGAAATTCATTTATAGAAAAGAAAATGATCAATTCGTTATTCCATAGAATAATGTAATCTAATCCATACAACTTAACCTAAATACATGATTAAATCAATAAGGAAAACAAAAAAATAAGAGAACATAAATGTTATCCCTTGGTGCCCTACAAGAGGGATTGAATAGGGCAATGATAATTAAAACTCAATGACTGATATATGTGAAAATTAAGAGAAATAGACACAATCAATTTATAGAGGTTTAACACAACCCTGCCTATGTCCTCTCTTCTAGTCTTCCATTAGAGACTTTCACTATCAAAATAGACTCTAAGTGTTATCAATTACCTTTACATAAGTAGTTTTTGGGCATTACTAAGTCGTTATAAATAGACTTTCGGGTGCTATGAAAACATTTTCCCAAAGTAGTTTACTGGTATTATCTTAAACCTTTCACAACAATGATTGAGATCTACAGAGATCTTCTTAAACAAAAAAACTTTTTTGTAAAGAATTCACAAATTAAAGATAAGAAAGAACATTCTCACTCAAGCAATGAACAATAATGATCACACTCACAAATTATGCTTGACTTGGTGGAGACCTTGGAGAGATGTCTTAAGCTTGTTTTTCAACTTTGTTTTTGAAGATGTCTTATGAAAGCTTTGAAAATTGATCTTCCCTTGAAGCTAGATCACATTTGTTTCACTCCTTTTTATTAAATATTATTTTCACAACATAATAAACTCACTTTTGACCATTTTTCACTTTTCTCTACTTAATTCTACTGTAGGAGAGTCCTTTTATAGGTAGAGACATGAAACTAGCAGTTAGAAGGAAGGCTATCACTCCATGTCACAATGTAATCATTTAATGCCTGTTGGACTATCTTCATGCTCGTTATTACTGCAACTTCAATGGCCATTTTTTTTATTGAAATGCCTATTGGAACTAGCTGTTAAAGAGAGATCTATCTAGACACTCCTCTTTTGACTTTCTCAATTTTTTAGTCACCAACTCCTTCAAGGACTATTAGAGCTATTTAATAACTATTGGAATTAAACTTCAACTCCTATTGGGATATGGACAATGCTTATTGAAAATCGCTAGGAGGATGCGATTTTAATGCTCTGTTTTTCAAGATTTTATACAGTGTTTGAACGATTATTGGC
Organism: Omphalea diandra; assembly: GCA_949677035.1. Classification (NCBI taxonomy): domain Eukaryota; kingdom Viridiplantae; phylum Streptophyta; class Magnoliopsida; order Malpighiales; family Euphorbiaceae; genus Omphalea; species Omphalea diandra. The sequence goes on along the minus strand of CATIWR010315887.1, from coordinate 13,167 downwards.
TTTAGTTCAATGCCTTTTAAAAAGTGTCCTAATACCTATTGAACATTTGATAATCTCTCATTGGAGGGTCTAAAAACTCCAGCTTTGCATGGGTGTTTTTCTAATGTCTGTTCGTATAAGTCGATCACCTGTGTTGAGACTTTAAGGTTTCTGTTCACATTGAGTCATTTAGTTTAACGCCTATTGTGAAAATGTAATGCTTGTTGAGATATCGATGAGTCATGCCCATTATGAAAATGTAATGTCTATTGAAAAGGTTAGCTGGTGAAGATTAAGAGTTTTAAATATCTAATGCCTAATTTGCAATGAGAGAGTTGATGGTTGAGGGGTCCAAAATCCTTAACTCATATTTGGGTGTCACTTCAACATCTGTTGTATATCTTTAACGTCTGTTGATGAAGTCACAATACCCACTGAAATGCAACAACACCTGTTGTCTTTGAATACTTAGAGTTTTTTCAAAAACACTTCATTTCAAAACCTTTGATCAATAAATTGATGTACTTGCAAGATCTTACACACAACTCAAACAAGAGTGAGTTTTTAGATGTGTTCGCAATTATAAAAACAAGTTTTGTTTACAAAAACTCCCAATCTAGATTCAACAATAAAGAAAGAGAAGAAAAAAAGAATAAAAATGAATATCTAAAGAAGTATTCACTCTTTGGAAAGGTAAGACTTCTGTTGTAACTCTAAAGGAAACTAACTCCAACTTGGAAGAATGCTTCCTTTCACAAATAATTAACTTTCTCTTTCTAACACTTCTTGATTTTTCTTGAATGTTTTTTAAATGATTTTTTATGTTTAAATGTAGGCTAATTCCATGTATTTATAAGTCTTGAAGTGCCCCAACTCATGCCAGTTTCGAAGAGGTGCCTTTACGAAAGGGTATGATGAAGGGGTGCTATAACTACTCAGCATACTGGTGTGAATCTGCACAACTACTTTATGTGTAGTCACAGTACTAACTTGGCACAGTATTTCACTACTGTTGACAAACCAACTTCTTCCTTCCTTGCTTGATTTACTTTGTTCTTCATTTTAAGGCCCCGTAATGCACTTGTATGCAAAATTTAAGGTCAAAAAGGCCTACAAAACATAAAACTTACATAAAAACTATCAAAGTAAAGCTAGGCTTAAATCATGGACAATATTGATAAAAGACATAATAAAAATAAAAGAAACATAGACATAAAATCCCTAGAACACTATACTAATTTGCACCATATCAATATCATTGCCACATAGTCTATCAAATGTTGTTGCCACATAGGTCAATTTATAAATTTGCCCTATTTTGAGTATAATTATACACTAAACAGTCCAGTAAACTTGGCCATATCTAAAAACATAGAAGTCTAATTTTAAAACTGATATATATCCAATTAGTTAACATATAAATGAACATTTTCATGTTTCACACATCCTTCAATTCAATTTCTAAGTTCCTCAAATGAAATGATCAATCTTAGACTTTGTAGGTTTGAAAAGGTTTAAGATCAACCCAAATCAAGGAGCCATATCTCTTAGCACACAAAATATCAAGCAAAAATGCTTTGCAAAAATTTAGATAGGATATAATGCTACAACTTTCATATTTTACACTTCACCTAATTCCCATTCTAACCCCATAAAATTATTAGAAAATAGAACTGAGAGTTGAGCTAGTTTTAACAACAACCAGTCACAATCAAAGGGTCATTTCTCTTCACACACAACTTATAAAAAAATGTTTTATAGAAATTTAGATGAGGCATAAATCTATAACTTTTGTTCTTTAAATTTTGCCTAATTGATATTCTAAGGTTATGAAATCGTGGGCACAACAGTCTGCCTTAAAAATAGAATTAAAGGAATTCAGGTCATATCACTATCAATAACTTCTCCACATGACTCCTAACTACAATTACTTTGTAACTCCCAATATTTGCTGATGATTAACATACCATGGAGGAGAAATTTCATGAGAGAACAAATATGAAGCCACATACCTTTCACTAAAGCTAGAAACCTCAAGATTCTTCCTAGTTAACTCAGTTTTTCTTCCTTTCCTTCTTATTGTTGTTGTTCTTCTTCTTCTCATTTATTTCTTTTTTCTTAGCTCTTCTTCTACTGCACCTCTTTACATTTTTCCTCTCTAATATGCTCCTAAAGGAATAAAAATTTCATTTGTATACCCACTTTAATAAGATAAAATCATGGTGGCTAGTTCCAATTGGTTGAAAGCTTAATTTTCCTCTTTTAATCCTTCTTCTTCACTCCTTCATCACCTTTATCTATCTGCTAATCCCCGTATGCTCCTTATACTTTTATTAAGTTTTAAAATATTGTTATTTAAAATACTAAACATATACCACAACATATGAAAATTTGTTATGCCACCATGCAAACATCATATTCATATTCAAATGTAATAATGTAAGTGTTATTGTTATGCTTATTAAAATGTATACGATTTGGGTTAGAGATGTTATAAATGTCATCTTGGCTTGTTTTAAAAAGGTATTCCATGCATGTTTTTTTACACAAGATTGTTCATCTCATTACATAAGATTGTTCAAAGAGCACAGAGTTGTTCACCTAGGCTATTCACTTATTTTCTTCTTTCTTTCAATTCTAAACTTGGGCACCTTACTTTATATTTAAGGATTCTTTAAAACATAGATAAAGTAAGTTCTATGAAATAAAAATACTCATATATAAAGGTTATAACTCCAAATTTTGTTATCATTTAAAGTATTATTCAAATATGTGAAATGTTTTATCAATTTTGGAGTCACATGGTCAACGTTCTCCCCATTTTTGAATGATGATAAAATCAAGATTATTTTTAAAATAAATATTATAAAATATATAAAAATATTTTATAAAAATAAATTCTCTCCCTTTTTGTCATCATGAGAAAAAAAACAAACTTAAAGCTAACAAATTTAAAACACTCAAAGTATTCTTCCCATTTTATTTTACACATACTCTCTCCCTTATTTAAAGAATGATGGCATCTTATTGAAAATATATCTCTATAAAGCTAGGTCTAATACCACTTGTTAAATAAAATTTATCAAAATCAATTTCAACTTTAGGTCACAAAAGGAGATACCAATTATTAAGGGAAAAAAGCAAATAGAAAATAAAATATTAAAAAGTTATTGCACATGTCAAGACATATATTCCAAATAAAACATAAATAGTTACTTTCCTTAAATTTATTCATATATATAAACAAAATTAAGAGTAAAGAGGGGGTTTATGGGATACCTTATAAATTTGATGCATTTAGCATATAAAAGCTCAATTTTCCTTCTTAACTTATAAATCTCCCTTCACCTTATGATTCTCCACTTTGAACTATTGGTGAAGGAGTTTTTAACCTAGAAATCAAACTTTATTTTTTTTGCACTCATTACTTTTTGGGGTCCATAGGATTAGGAACATCCACATTCTCATCATTTGGCCTAACATAGCAAAAGTACTTCTTATGACCAAATTTATCACAGTAATAATATTACCAAGGAAATGCTCTTCTTGGTCTATTAAATGACTGATCATAAGATAATCTCTTATGTACTAGGAACCTAGGAATGTAGGGGAACATGTGCATTTCTATTTAGGCTTAGTCTTTGAGACCTATGCATGTAAGCATCGTATTATGCATTAGGCCTAGAATTGTGAGTATATATTAAAATATGAGGAAGGGTATTCATGTATAATTTGTCTTAAAGATATATAATGTAGCACTTGTTGCCTTTTTGGCCTATGAGATACATATATATAAGCATGATTAGCTTTCTATTTAAACTTTTTAGTGTATGCATCTACTTATCCTTTAGCGTTAGGCTTTTGTGGCTGAGGCATTGCATTAGCATTAGCCTTTTATGAAGTAGCTTGTGATTCAACACCTTGTGTTTAGATTCTGTAGCTTTAATGAACATACTTTTAGAAGTAAAGGAAGAGACATGATTATATCCAATACCATATTTTAGACTAACATGTCTTTGAGAGTCCAAAAGCAAATCAAGTTTTTATTTTTCTTTAGTAAACTGAACAAGGGAGTCTTTCAAATCACATCCTTCCTTTTTCAAACATTCATTTTGATTTAAAATAATTTCACAGAAAATTTTTCACCAATAAATTCTTCTTTTTCTTTTTTCAAAATGTCATGTTTTCAAATCAATAATTTGATTTTTCAAAATATTATTTCTTTGGAAATATTAACTAAATCATTATTTATTAATTTTAGGGTTTAAATTGATTTTCTATTATGAATATCTCATGGTATCACCATCAAATTCACATATCTTATTTGGAGAGTCTTCCTTTGAGTCATCCTCCATGGCTATAAAGCATCTAAAATTTACTTTCCTTTTTGGACTTTCTCTTCTTATTCTTTTTATTATAGGAGGCTCATCATCACTTGTGGGGTGGATTTCATTAAGCTTCTTCGTATCCTTTCATCTTGAGATAGTATTATAGTTTCATCAATGTTTGGCTTCCTTTAATTTGAATAGGTTTATCTTTAAGGAAGCATCCATAACAACGAGGCTAGATGGCTACCACTAATTATTTGCTTTTTGATAACAATGTCCTTAAATTCATTTCTTGAAATATTTAAAGCTTAGCTCTAATACATAATTGTTGGTCCCTATTAAGGATAGTAACATAGGAGGAGAGAGGGTGAATTGATTGCTTTCAAAAATCTTGAAACTTTTTTGAAAGTCCTTTGAGTTATTTTACAATGGATTGTTGCACACGTATTGTCATGACCCAGATTAAGGGTCATGTCGACATCAGAGAACGAGAAGGCCTAAGGCCTCTAGAATTCATAGCAAGCCTTAATTACTAGTGGTTAAAGCTAATTTCTAAGCTCTTTAATCTAAGACTTATACTTATTAGTCAATAAACTTTTCTATCTTTCATTTGCCCCACTTTAGATTTTTAGGTTAATACAAATGTGAGGTAGGGATTTACGCTAAGCTAAATCCCAACATTTATGCTATAGCAATTTAATTCATTTCGTATCATGTCATGAGCGAGGGAGTCTAGACTCACTAGCCGATTCCTTTTTATTCTTTCATTTGCTTTCTTTCATTATATACATATCATTAGTATTAAAATCTCTCATTCAAATACTCAAAGAATTAGGGATTTACTTAAGATCATTTTAACTATAACATTCTTTTTCATTATCATAAGTATTTAACATTTATTTTATATAAATCATAGTTTGCATTAACATCATTGTCATTAATCATGCATTATAATTATTTTACATTATTTTAACCTTATACATATATATATCCCATTATTCATAGCTTAGACTTTACAGAGATTATTAAGAATACAAGATATAACTTAATATTCGCTTTATACATTTATTACTGTTTTAATCAATCATATACATCATTACTATAGGGAATTACAAAAGAAATAATATAGTTACCTAACAATATGTGATACATAATTTAAAACTTTATCTTTAGCCTTTAACCTTAAGCATTTTATTAAAGCATCAATCTTGTGCTTAACTTACAAAATAATCTTTCTCTGTGTGTGGGGAGTGGTGTGACTCTTTGTGGGAAACTTAGTGAGGAATTTATATTATCCATATGAATGCTTATATGCCTTAACATGAATGCATCTCTAACTACATGGCACATCATCTGCATATATCATTTGCTTAGCAAAATATTACTTATATGGATAATCAAATCCATGGGAATCCTTATGCAATTTACTTATCTTTTTTACACAAGAGAGTTGTCTCACCAATTGTGAGCTTATAAGAGATTTGCCTTACCAATTGTGTCTTGCTCTTATATGGGAGAGTTTCCTCACCAGTTTTGTCATACTTGCATAGTATTTTATTTTCATACCTTTTTCATATCATCCTTGTATAACTAGTTATGACTCTTTGGATTCTCACTTCTCCCTTAAACTACCCTCACATCATATGACAATTAAACATAACCTTTCATTTCATCCATATCAACAAAATTGGGCCTACTATGTCATACTAACACCAAACTTCATCTTTTTCATCACCACCAAGCTCAAAAACATCATAAACATACTTATTCAAACATAGAACTAGTATACAAGAAATATGGCAGAATATAACTTGCTTGAAATAAAGAGGAGAAAGTCACCAACTTGTTTAAAAGATGGAAAAAAGACAGAAAAATGATAGGCAAACTTGATTCTCCTAACTTGATTTCATAGCCATGGACAGAGGAGAGGTTTTGGGAGGTTTTTGGTGAGTCTTGGACTACTTAAAATTGATGAAAATGGAGCTAGAGTCATGTTTAGGCAAAAGATAAAGAGAAAGAGATGTAAAAAAATACTAAACTGCCTTCTAGAAAGGTCCACAAAAAATGCTACTTCCAACTCATAACCTTGTGCTTCCACCCTTTTGTTCTTTTCTGCAATGCACTTCAAGCTGCATTTTTAAGCATTAAGAATGGTGAAAATGGAGTTAGAGTTATTTTTTGAAAGCAAATAAAGATAAAAAGGGTATGAAAAGACCAAAATGCCCAAATAAAGCATTTGAACCTTTCAAAAGCTTTACTTTCATTCTTTTGTTCCTTCTTTTAACATACTTCAAACACCAACTATAGACATCTAAAAATAATTTAAATACATCATTATCATGTGATTTAAATATATATTAGGTGTACATTAAACAAACATAAGCAATAACATTAAGATAAGGTAGCTATGCAACTATCCAACTCTTCCTTCCTTCCTTCAAGACAATTCAAACACCAACTTTAGGCATCTAAAATACATCCAAGACACTTCATTAAAATGTCATTTAATCACACACTAAACACACTTACATACCCTAGTTACTATTGAAAATCATGCACTGAACTTAACTTATACCTTAGATTCTATCATCCTTTCTCATCAGTTTTAAGATAAGTTCCTCAAAATATTGGCATATTCTTAATTATTAAATCTCTAATTCTATCATTTATTTATGTTCATTGATCATCATTTCTTACATATATATACTTACATATCTTAACTTACACTTACTTTCTCATTATGAGTTAACATTTTTCACCTTTATATCTCTTAGTCATTCTTTTTAACTTATATTATATCTTAATTAGTCATCACTGAATCATTAAAATCATTATAATTTCAATCAAATTTAAAATTCTCATGTTCATCACTTAAGGAAAGGACTCTTCATTTATGAAAGAACCCTAAGAACCAAGTTTTAGGCCTTACACATAATCATTCTTGTTATCAATGAAAAAGGTGGAGTCTAAAAGAAGAGATGACATGAGAGATTTATAGTGGTTCCATAATATGCCTATATTTAGTCTATAAGCAACCACTTAGGCCTTTTTTTTTTATATATATAGTATCAAGCATAATCTTTTCATTCCCTTTTTACAAGATTCAAGAAAGTAAACACCACTAATGATTTTTTGGGCTAATCACCAACTCATGTGCTTTTTTTAGATAGGAACTAAACTTTCTACCTTATAATAAATTATCCAAGAGGGTGTATAAGCCTCTAAATTACACAAATGTATAAGTAATACTAAAAAAAATGAATGGCTAACTCTAAAAAAATACAATATATATGCACTAAGCTTACTTATACTCTTACAAAGAATAGTCCTATTTACAAATGCTTATTAGGTGCTCTTATGTAGCCTAAGGTTTATTTCTAAGGTTACAAAAAGCCCAAATATAAAACTAGCCATTGCTAATCATTTTTAGGCAGACTAGTTATTATAAGGGTGAATGGATTGTTTTAATAGGTCCTTCCACTTTTGCTAGTCCATTTAAGTATTCTAGATGAAAATCTTCATTATTTTTCATGTTAAGCATACCTATTCAAATGGAAAATAGACCTACTCCTGAAGGTCGAATAAGGTTATTCACAGTGTCTATTGCATAAAATATTCTCATTTAAATAGTCATAATTTTCCCTACAAAGCCCTAAATTACAAATTATTTGGTTTAATGGAAACTCGAGTCAATGATCATTTCATATTCATGTGTAGTTTGTCGTCTATCTTCTGGTAAATTGACTTATTTATATGATAACTTTGGATTCAACATGAACTTTCTCTATTCAAATTTCCATAGCCTTTTTTAAAACTTGGATTTATACACCATTTGATTATTTGGAAACTAGACAGTTTTAACTTTTTAACCATATAAAATAGGTTCTTCTAAGTCTTCTAGAATTGTTCAACACATTAGCTCAAAGTGTCCTTTTCTATCAACATAGTCAACTTTGCTTCTTCTAAAAAGGTGTTTCATGCAACTTTGTCTTGCCTAGGATTGTTCATCTCATTGAATATGTTATTCAAAATGTATAAAGGCTATTCATTTTTTTTATTAGTCCCTTATTGAGGATGCAACCTAAGGGAGGCGAATCGGGTGTTCCTAAAACTCTTATAGCTTCTTTGGAAGTTCCTTGAATTCTTTTATAATAGATTGATGCACACAAGTCCACTTTTGCACTCAAGAAGAAGGTAGAACAGAATAGAAAATATAACATAAGAGATTTATAGTGGTTCAACAAAGTGCTTATATTTATAAGTATAAGAGTAAGCTTTCTTTTTTTAGGTTTAAGATAAACCTTTCCATGTTTTTTTTTTAAAAAAAAAATCTCAAGAGAGCAAAACTCTATTAGTGATTTTTGGGATGATGACCAACCTATATACTTTTGGTCTATTCACAAACCTTTCTACCTCCATAAGGAATTGTCCAAAAAGGTATCCAAGCCTCTTAACTAAGCAAATATATATATAGTGCGCAAGAAAACCTGCTCTCTTACTAACTCATGGTTAGCTTACAAATCACACAAAAGCTTCACTACCTAAATGCAAAAGTAACACTTGAAAATGGTTTACACATAAAGATAAATCTTGATAAACTCTTCTTTTTTATTAGGCATCAAATGAGGGTCTTTGTATGTGAAATCCCCAAAAAAATAGCCAATAGGAATAAGTTGAGAAGTTTTATTACTTTTGAAAAATTAGTTGTTATAGGTTGTTAATGATTATTGATTTTTCCCATGATCATTGAAATCTTAATGTTTCTTTCCAATGATCTTTGGTTGTTCGTAACACTAGTTGAATCCATCTAATAATGCTCATTGGAGTTTTGCCAAAATCATTGTCAATGTCTAAAATTAAATAGGCTAATTGAGGTGCTTCCTAAAAGTTTTTTTTTAATGGCTATTAGTCTTCTCCCATGCTTGTTTAGTACTTCCACAATTTTTGCATCTTTCTCCATAATTATTGAGTCATCTTCAAATTAGGCAGATGGATTAAAGATTTTTCCCATGCTTGTTATTCTATGTCAGTGCTTTTGTTTTGTTTTATGCCCGTTGATGTACTTCCCACTGTTATTAGAACCTTTAGACTTTTATTTTCTTCAATTCCAAATCTTGCCACCTAGCTCTAACGTTCATGGCTTCTGACGTACAAAGATAAAATAGGTCCTATAAAAACAAAACACTTAAATATAAAATTTTTATCAAATAAATGCTATAATACATATAAACCTTATTTTATCAAACATCACATAAAAATTCTCTCCCTTTCTATCACCATGACAAAAAGATCAAAGGTAAGAAAATATTTTAAACAAAATTAAGACATTCTCCATTTTCTGGATAAGTAAATAAATAATAATTAAAAAACTTCTCCTCTATTTAAAAGAATTATGCTTCCCTAAATTTATGGATCTTCATTAAAAATAAGTCTCTCTAATGTTAGGTCTAATGCTAGAAAACAATTAAGCATAATTTTTAGTTAAAAAAAAGAGATACCATATGATGGAAGAAAGGTTAGAATGAAAAAAATAATAAAAATTGCATATGCCAAAGTCATAATATCAAATTAAACATATATAACAACTCCCCCTAAAATTATGCATATATAGATCAAATTAAGAGCAAAGAGAAGATAAAAGGATACATTGCATTTTTATGCACTTAGCATTTCGAAGCTGAATATCTCTTTTTTCCTTAGAAATTTCCTTTCATTTTTGGATTCTCCATTTCAAGTACTTAGTGAAGGTGTTCTTGTCCAACAATATCAAACATTTTATTTTGGTATCCATATCCTTTTGGGTCTTTGAGGATTACGAACAACTAAATTCTCATAATTTAGTCTTGTATAGTAAAAGTATGCATTATGGATAAAAATTTCTAGCATAAAAGTATAACCAATGGAATGCTCCTCTAGGTCTATAGAAGGATTGATCATAGGATGATCTTCTTGGAGCTTGTGACCTAGGAATGGTGGATTGAATTTTTACTTGGCCTATGAGAGTGATCATAAGAAGATATATGTGTGAGTGTGAGAACTTTTTCTTCTTAGTCTTCTAAGAGGAATCTTATTCATAAAGGCATAATTGGGTGCCTTTGGTTTACTATATGAACATGAAGCACTATGTACATAAGTCCTACTAGAATTCATATTAAAAGTTCTATCATGTAATTTTATTCTAGGTTTATGAGTGTGCAATAATGGATGTGGCTTATATGAGGATGAAGACTTTTTTTTTATCAAATATATGCTTGATACTTGGAGGCCTTTGAGAATGAGAAAAAAAATCTAATATTTATTTTCCTTTAGAAATCTTATAAATTGAGTTTCTCAAATCCACAACTTCTTTCTTAAACTTTCATTTTCTTTACAAAATTCATCTTTCATTTAAAAAGGGAGAGATATCATTTTTGAAATATTCAATTTCCTTTATAATACACTTAAATTTTTGGTTATTAGAAAACAATTCATCCCTTTCCTTTTTCAAAATATTATTCAAAGAACTCATATATGCATTTTATTTTTGGAAACTCTCTTTTTCATTTTTCAAAATATCAGATTGAGTTTTTAAGAGTTCATCTTTCTTAAGGACTTCATCCAAGTCACCACTCATATCGTTCAACACCTCGAATAACTTATTATAAATAAAATTATCTTTAAAACTAGTTACCTCATTAGAGTTGTCCTCCATAACCATGAAAGGCTTGTTATCTACTTTCTTTCTCCTATAAGAGGGCTCTTTTTTATTTGTAGAGGTTGAGTTATTCAAACTTCTATTCCTCCTTAAACTACTATCATATTCTTGATGGAAGGGCTTTATTGTTGCCTTGGATCTTTACTCTTTGACAATTAAGTCTTCAATTATGAGTTGCCACTTTACTATTTAGAGCTTAGTGTTGATACCAATTATTGGTCCAATAATGAGAATGACAACCTAAAAGAGGGAAGGATGGATTAGGTGCTTTTAAACTCTTAAAACTTCTTTAGAAGATCCTTGAATTTTTTTTTTTTTTTTGTAGAATATTAATGCTCACAAGTTCACTTTTGCTTTCAAATAGAAGGTGGAGTAGAAAGAAAGTTTACATAAGAGAGTTATAGTGCTTAAGTAATGCGCCTACATTCATTTCCTAAGTAACCACTTATGTCTTTAATCTTCTTTTTTTAGGCTCAAGAATAACCTCCCTTTTGTAGGTGCAAGAGAAACCTCTCTTTCTGAAGGCTCAAGAGAGTAAAACCCCACTGATGATTTTTGAGCTAATCATTAATCTGTGTTTTTATTGGTAAAGCACAAACCATTCTACCCTTATAAAGAATTATCCAAGAAGGGTGTCCAAGTCTCTTAACTAGGAAATTATTCAAATAGTCTTCAAGAAAATCTAAGTCTTCAAGAAAATCTACTCTCTTACTAACTTAAGGTTAGTGTGAGCATCAAACTTTGAGCCTTAGGATGAAAGCTCAGTGATAAAAACTAGCAGAGTGATTCCTTAAAATACAAAGGAAATTGTAAGAGAAAGAAGAACAAAGGCTTAGGAAAACTTGGATCAAGCCATAAACCAAGCCCAAGCCCACAAGGCCTAAAAGTCAGTTTTGCCAACCATGTTTAAATTAGGGGTGAGTACAGTTCAGTCTAATTCAGGGATTTCAAAATCTTTAAGATTGGATTGAAATTTCATGGATTTTAAAAATGGAGAACTAGTATTGCCTCAAATTTTCATTTTGGTTTGGTTTGAATTTTTATAAATTCAAGATGGTTCAGTTTGATTCTTCGATTCTTTCGAGATAATTAAGTTCTATTTGATACCAGTTTAGGTATTTAGTTATTTTAATTTATTAAGAATTAAAAATTATATTTTTTATCTTTATGAACCAAAATAAAATAAATTTTATATTTTTTACTTCTAATCATTTAAGACTAAAATAAATAAGTGATAATTTCATTAATTATGATTAATAACTTACACATTAAATGTTAAATTAAATTTTTTAATGTTTACTAATAATTAATAAAAGTTTAATTATTAATAATATGTAGCATCCTAACCTCAAAATGGTTAATAAAAGTTATTTCTCTTATGTAGCATCCTAACCTCAAAATGGTTAATGGAGTGTGTAGATGCATTGCACCTTAGGAGTAAATGTAGAGGCAGGTTTAATAACCCTAACATCCCACTTGTTAGGATTCTTGCCATAGGCCTTTAACATCCTTTAACTTGCATTTGCATTTCATGTTTATGGTACTTTATGTCTCATATTTCATATGTTTGTTTTATGCATGTCATTATTATTGCTCTTATGTGATTGATGTGGTGTTGGAATGATAGATTGTGGACTTAGATTCCCTATAGGTTCCCTTAACTTGGAAACATTGTTCTCATATGATTCATGTGATGTTGGAATGATTGATTATGGACTTAGATTCCCTTGACTTAGAGACCATAAGTAAGACTTTTCTTTTCATTTCCTTTCCATGATTTAAATAAGATCCTACTTTGACTTCTTAGAAGTCACACATGACTATAGGTAAGACTATACCACCTTTCTCCACTAAGGTAAATCTTAGAAATCTAGGATCATAAGGTCTTTTAAGCTTGTAATGTAAGGCTAGGGGTAAAGGTATCAAAAAGGGTTGAATGCATTTATCATGTTCATTCCTTATAAGACTTTCAAAGATACATATATACGTTTGCATACTTATTCATGATGGTTATCAATCTTTCTTTTTTTTTTTTTACTTTGCTTTTTATTTCTTTTATACTTGCCACCCCCAAACTTGAATTGGACTTTATGCTTACAATTTTTAAACTAATAAGCTTTTCTTGCAACCTTTATAATTATACAGATAAGTAATAACTTACACCAT
>CATIWR010315849.1:0-13021 GCA_949677035.1 Omphalea diandra | reverse complement strand
ATTATCTTCTTATATAGACATTTTTTTTTTCGTAGACCAAATATATATATATATATATATATATATATATATATATATATATATATATATATATATATATATATATATATATAATGAACGTTGAAAATATTTTCTTTATTTATTTATATTATTTTATTTAGCCTTTTCCTTTGATCTTGTATAATGCTTATTTAATTTTTAAGTTTGGTTTTCTCATCATTTTGTTTTTAATTTATTTTTATTTGCTTTGTTAATAAAAAATATATTTATTGAAATTTTATTTAATATATTTAGATTTTTTTAATTATTTATAACTTTACATAATTTATTATTTTTATTTATATAAATATAAAATTAAAAATTATTTAATTCACATATCTAATAATTATTTTAATCACATACAATACATGTGAAGTATAAACTAATATATAAAAAGTTCCTTCATCCTATGAAAATAGATTTACCGATAGTTTATTCCATCGGCAACATATGAAATTTCATCGGTAAATCTATTTACTAACAGAATACAAACAAAAAATATTTGTCATAGAACGAATGGTTGGTAAACGTTTACCTATGTAATTTCAATTTCGTCAGCAAATTACCGACGAACTAGCTTGGTATGAGTCGTCGATAAACTGATCAAAAACTGACAAATTCTAACGACAACATATTTGTCATAATTTCATGGGTGAAGTAGTCGGTATTTCATTTGTGATTCCGTCAGCAATTTTAGATATCCGTCGGTAATTCGTCAGTAATTTTTTTTTTTTTTTGAGTTTCCATCGATAATTTATTGGTATATATTATAATTTTTTTGAATTTATTTTATTACATATGTATACTTGTCATTTTAATTTATATTTATATATATATATGAAGAAATTGTAATAATATAAGAAATTATAATAGTATAACAAAAATGTGTATTATATACATAAATATATACAATAAATAGTCCAAATACAAATGAATATAAGACTAATAGCCATTTGGTGCGTAATCTTGATCTAACAAGAAATCTTCAGCATCTAGAATGACAACACCATGACCAGAAGAAGCAAAAGCTATAGGATCAATACCATGAACATTGACTAGCGTCTGAGCTGCAGGAGTGGGAGTGGCAGTGGCAACGGTAGCAACGAAGATCGGAACAAGAGGGATAAGATTATGTATCTAAGAAGGAAGTGGTATCTCAGTCTATTAAGACACGACGTGCAGCCACTCATCCATGGAATGCATCCGAACATCAACAGACTAGACATGTGAGTGATATGTCGTAATCCTCTGATCGACTCATTTGTCCACCTCTCATTCCAAGTCCTCTACTGATGGAGGTGGGGCAGAGGAAGAACTAGCACCAAAATCACCATAAAAGTGAGTGGTGCCAAAATTACTCATATCATAAATACGCCCCTTGACCTGCCTGCCCACCGCTAACAAGAAGATCTTACGCTCGTCCACCTGATGAGTTCAGTAGATCTAGGAGATGGTTGTAACATGTGCAAACATTGTCTATCGATGTTTTTCTGCATTTTATAAAGTATTAGCAATAATAAATAAGATAACAAATAAAAAATTTTATTTCATTGATAAATATAACATAACTTACATTAGCATTCCTAGAGCGTGCATCAACAAATGTCTACATGTCATATTACTTCGTTTGTGTATACACGAAGACATCAACTGGTAGAACCTCGCATCCTAGCTATCACACCCATTATAAAGAAATAAAAAATGCTATATCAAAAAACCTTAACAAAAGTAATTTTAAAGGGTGATATAAGATAATTACCAACTGTCTAGCGTGCTCAATATGGGTAATGGACCCCTTGTGTACCTAAAACGACCCAAGCCAGGACCTCTTTTCTCGATTCTCCTGTTTAGGCTGGCATACCGAGACACAACCTGATAATGCGAAGAAGCCTACTATGATTGCTAGTGGTCTTAGGACTCATCAAACACCCAAGACTCTTTGCCCTTATGCTTTAGGCCGTTAAGTATATCCTTATATTGTAATACAACCTTCTTAAAAAAGGTTGTATGTGCCAAGGCATCGATCATATGGTCCCACTGAAACTGCTTCTGTAACAATAAAGATAAAAAAAAATTAGCACGTAAAAGAAATTAAATTGATAAATATTTATCAATAAATTTCAAAGCAACATACCTTGAACTCCTCCCAATATAAGGTTTTCACGGACTATGAGACCTTCTTCTATGTGTAGCCATTGGTATGAATCTTCTGCTTAAGTATCTTATGACATGCACGAGAGCATCAATCAAATGGATGAAAACTGATAAAATAAAATAAAATATAGTTAGTTTCATAATAAATAAATAGAGAAATAAATAAATAAAATACAAGAAAAAATTTTACATAACTCTCATGCTGCAGAGTAATCTGAGTGCGTAACTTGGGAGTTGGAATAGTGTACTCATCATTCGGATCGAATGGCATTGTAAGACTTCCAGATGGGACATGATGTAATGGTGTAGTGGCCATAGATGAAGGAGTTGTACTAGGGGATGAAGCTGGTAGAGCAAAAGACTACGACTCTATGCTCGACATACCATCTCGAATAGGTGCACTTGAATCGCCAGGTATCCATCGTGTCATCTAAATTTATATATGCAATTATATATCTACTAATAATATATTGAAATATTAAAAATATAATTCAAAAGAGTAAATGCATCTAAAAATGGAAAGAAAAAAAAAACAAATAGACATTTGACTTACTTAGAATCATCATACTTTATATCATTTTCAATAATTAAATCATCTAATGATTCATATTCTGATAGTAGCTTTGTTTCATTGTCTAACTAAAGATCTTCATTTTTGTCTTCTAATTTATGAATGACTCATTTGGATCATTTAAATTTTTGGGTAGCTTGTATTTAATATTATAAACAATAGGCAAATTATCAATATTATCCTGAAACAGAGCTTGAACGATGTCTTAATAATAGTTTCATTCTTGATTTCAACAAAAGATCTAGCTTTAATTTTACATACTGCCTACCAATCTGCTTTCCCAGTGTAAACTAGGATAAGAAACATAATAAACTTGACAAGCTTGCATCGCTAATATAAAATGGTTCATATTTATTAAATTTGTGTTTATGGTTGATTTCAACCGTATTATAATGTTCATGCACTTTTATTCCCATAGTTGGCATTGGATCAAACCATTCACATTTAAATAAAATAGTTATTTTTTATTGGAAGTGCTAGATACTCAAACTATAACACCTCGATAAGTCAACCATAACAGTCATAAGCATTTTCATTATAGTTGAAACCCTTAATACAGACTCTGCTATTGATTAATGCCTTATTTGAACCATATTTTTCAATGTGAAACTTGTACTCATTAACAAAATAAACAAGATACATAGTCACACTTTGTAATGGTCATTTGGCAAGATCAACAATAAATTGATTCGTGATTCCATTTGTAGGATCATTTGCCTAAAATATGCAATAAATAACTAATTAGATAACTTGATGAAAAATATATATTTTTGGAATTTACAGTTTTGTTAATAGCTTGTGTATACTTACATATGATTCAAACCAAAATCAAAATTCTAGCGCCAACTTATCTACCTCATCAATCAATATATTAAAAAATTTTTGCCTCAACACGACAATGTATAAAATTCATAAACTTTAGAAAATATAATATTAGTATATTATTATTTGCACAGGTATAAAGTTATGAGTTCAAATATTATTATAACTTACTCGACATATTATGTTACTTTACGACAATTGAGAAGAATATATGTTTGAGTTGCATGATATTCTTCATCAGTCAACATTCTACTTTTAGATCTCCCAAATGGTTTACCTGGATGAGTGAATATTGAAAGATTGTCAGGTATATTACTTGATTCAGTGTTTCCACCACCATCATTTTGATGTTCTCTTTTGTGCCTTGTATACACATGCGAATCAAAATAATAAGAGCAAAATGATGAGACTTCCTCAACTAAATATGCACTGCAAATAAAACCTTCAATCCAAGCTTTATTCTTGACATTATTTTTAAAATATCAAAGAAATCTATAAGATACACATGAGATATGAGCATTTATGAATGAAATAAATAATGTAAATGAAATTGGAATTCTTTACAATGAAAAAAAATGTACCTTTCAAATAGATACATCCATCGGTATTGCACAGGATTGACTTGCTTCACTTCATATGCCAAATGTGATACCAGATGTTCCATTGAATCAAAGAAACTTGGAGGAAATATTTGTTCCAACTTACACAACATAATTGGACTGTTAATTTCTAAATATACCATGTCTTCCTTCATAATTTGAGGTGCAGTGAGTTCTTCAAAAAAACATACTCAATTATGTGAGTGGTTTCCACACTTGTAAAGGCAACAACTCACGGAAAGCAATTGGGAGTCATCGCTGCATAACACATGACAATCATGGCTTTTCATTCCAAATAATTTAAGCTTTCACATATCGACACATCAACCCATATTGAATACATAGTCGTCTAGAAATTGAATATTCTATAACCATTCACATAGGACTTGTTTACTTTGCTTATCCAATGTATACTTAGCCTTCAAATATTTTTCAGTTGCATCATCCCAATGTAACTCTGGATAATGCATAATAACTTCAAGTTTTCTCTAGATTTTGCATTATCTTTAGATTTGCCATCTTTATTTGTCACCATATTAAAAATATTTCCAAACACATTCTTTTCAATGTGCATAACATCCAAGTTATGTCTTATCAAATTAGTACTCCAATAAGGTAAATCCCATAAGATATTACATTTCTTCCACCCACATTTGGTTCATTTTGAAATGCAGTTTTGTTCCATCTACATGGATGATCATTTGGTAAGAATTTACAAGTATTATCAAACCATGATTGCTTACCACCATTCGTAAGCATGAAGGCATTAGTATGTTTCATGCAATATGGATATGTAAGTCTGCCTTGTGTATTAAAACCAAACAACATACCATAAACAGGAAAATCATTTATCGTCCAGAGCAAAGCTACTCACTTCAACAAATTTTTATTTTTTTTGAGACATCATATGTCCCACTGCACATTCCTAAAGATGTTTCAATTCTACAATCATAGGTTATAAGAACACATCTAATTTCTATTTTGGGTTGTTTGATCATGTATTCCTCGTTCATACACATCCATGGTGGAAAATTATACGGTGTGACAATAATTGGCCAACATGAATATTGTTGCCTTGATTGCCCAAAAGATTGAAAACCATCAATGCGTAATCCCAAATGCACATTGTGAATTTCAGACGCAAACTGCATATTCATATGATTGAAATTTTTTCAAGCTGGAGAATATGAACAATGTTTCATCACACCTTCTTCATGATCATGCTCCGCATGTTATCTCATATACTTAGCAAATGCTTTAAAAGCATACAATCTTTGTAGCATCGATGTCATAGGAAAATAATACATCTTCTTATATGGCACATCTTTTTTCGATGTTGTTGATCCTTGTGGCATGCACTTATATCTGGAGAAATCGTAGAACTTGCATGAAAGTAAATTATTGTCTTCGCCCCAATAAAACATGTAATTATTCTTGCAATAATGAATCTTCTCAACTGGAAGTCCTAAACCTTACATCAACTTTTTTATGTTATAAAAATTATCAATCATAATATGATAATCATGCATCAACTCATTGTATAACCGTAAAATATCATTGTAACACCTTTCAGATAGGTAGCGCTCAAATTTGATAACAACCAATAACATGGAACATGTTTTGCAGCCATGCCACAAAGCCTTATTAGCAACATCTAGCATATCATACAACTTCTAAGAAGGTGAATTTGGAGCTTTACTCATTCCACTCAAGTTCATCCCAGGTCCACCGACATCCATTATCATAGTATGGACTGGACTAGGTTCAACTTCTGTATTATATTCATTATCAACTTGAACCTCAGGTTCAACTGCAGCTGAAGTTCCAAATCCGCACACTTCACCATACATATACCATTCATAATAGCCAAAAATAAAATCCTTTTGAACAAGATGCAACATGACTGTGTTGGGAACCAAATAATTACGGTTTTGACATTTCTTATGATTACATGGATATCTAATCTTGGTCTCATCCATAAATTCAGGTTTATAAGTTGCAAATTGAATGAAATAGTTTAAACCTACAAAAAATTTAGGTCATAATAAACCATCTTAACCCTATGGTTGGGAAACCATGTAGGCAGGAAAGAAAATAAGAAAGAAAAATAAATTTTATTTTCCTTCCTCATGTTTGGATAAAGGGGAGAGAAAGGAAAATAACTTTATTTTCCCTTCTTTGGAAAAAAAATATGGAAGGAAAGGAAAATATTATTTCATATATTTCCTATTTTACCTTTTATTCGATAAAAAAATTGGATATATAATTGTATTATATGATGAAGAAAAAAGATAATTATTTTATATGAAATAAAAATGTATATAATGATAAATATAATGTTAATACTAAAAAAAATCTAACATTAGTTTTTAATATTTTGAATGTAAAAAAAAAGATATTTATATATTCAGTTATATTTTTTAAATATTGAACATTAGTTTTTAAATTAAACGTTAAATGCGAATATTTATCAAACATTATTTTTTAATATTTTAATATTTAATCACTGAATATCAATTGGTAATGTGAAACTAAAAAAATACTGAGTAAAAGTCATAAGATTTTGAGAGAATTAATTTCAATTAAAAATTTTAGATAAAATTATTGTATTAATTTTATAATTTAAATTCACTTTATATTTATTTTAAATCTAAAAAATTAATAACTTCAATTCATTATAAATTTATTATAAACAATAAATTTTCATTAAATTTTTATTAATTTAAACTTTATTTTAAATATTTTCATTAGTTTTTCATAATTTATTTCAAAGAGAGCCAAACGTGGAATCTAAAAATTCTACGGTGTTTCAACAACTCTCACTTCAGATTTATGATTAACTTGCCACTATATATCTTATTTTCTACTTTAGCCTTATCAAATAATTGTCTCCATTAATTAATTAGTATTATCTATACATTAAATATTTTAAAATTATTTATTATATTAAATAACACATTATAAAAATATTATTTAACTGTTATAATAAATAAACTTTAAAATATGATGTGAATTAATTAAATTATGAGTGTTAAAAAAAAGTATTGATAAATTGACTATTATTAGCATTCCTCGTAAATAAGTGATATAAACTCAAAATTTTCTTGATTATTTAGAAAATAGAAAAGAGTAATTCTTAAAAAGAATGTTATTCATAAAACTTAAATGCATTATGGGCAAAATTTATAATTTTATAAAAATCTTCTCAATATCCCATATTTTCTCACTATCTTCGAGAGAAAATATATAGTGTAAAATAAACTTTATTTTCCTTTCTCCTCTCATTTTCCTTCCTTTTTCAAAGAGGGTAAAATTGTTTTTCTTTCTTATTTTCCTATTTTATTTTCCTCCCTCTCAAACACCGCAAAAATTACCATCGGAAGACTGTTAGTTAGGGTCATCTTGTCCTAGTAGCTCTTAACAAAGAGTAAGGCAAGAGTGGGCAGCCATCAACTAATAGAACTAGTAAAATATAAATATCTTCTAGTTCTAAAAAAATTTTTTGAAAAAACCCAACTCTAAAGTTCTAATTTCTATATCATAAGTATTAGAAATAGCTTCCAAAAATTTTGAATTTTCTTGTAAAAAATGAAAATTGATGAATCATGCAAAGCATGTGTTTTGAAGCTTGTTAACAACCTTGGCATCGATGTGCCAAGATTTAAATAGGTTTGCTTCTCTTGGCATTAGAATAATAAATCTCAAAAACATAGTTAAACAAGTAGAAGAAACTGACAAAAAAAAATAAATCACCTGTTTAAGAAATAACCATATGCCATTGTTGAAAGCAGTCAGAGAATTCTACAAATCCTGTACTAATAAGTATTTATAGAAACTATACAGATAATAAAAATGAGATGCTCATTATGCATATAACAGAGGCAATAGGCAAATAACAAAGTAACAGAGATGTACCCAATTCATTTGAAAAAAAAAAAAGAAGAAGTTTGAACTCAATTAGAAGGCAAAGACAAGATATCATGAAAATAAAAGTAATATTGCAAATTACTAAATTTTAATCATTTAACTAATATAATTATTTAATAAATAGTAAATATTTATGTAAAACTGAATTTAAAATAAGAATTAATTATATATATTGATATCGATTGATTAATTTTGAATTTGATGACTAATAGTATTAATCATGTGGTAATTATAAATAGATCCTTGATTGGGTGATCTTAAATTGATTTGCTTTTTAATGTTTCTTAAACCAATTTGTATTTACTGAAATTGTATTTCTCCTAAAGCTCGTCTAAAAAGGATTTCTAGATTCTGTTTCTCCTTTTTTGGGAAACATATATTCTTTTTTTTTTTTCTAATTTAAAACGTAACTATAACACTCATCTCAAAATGAAGAATTATACTCCAAAAATTACCTTTACGAAAATGGAAGGTATTATTATACTATGTAGATACGTATTCAATTAATTCCACGCGCAAAGAGATCCGAATTCAAATGATCTCATCCTCTCTATAATCACAAAAACAAATCCTCTGTTGGGTCTCCATTCAATATTTCCCTACGTGTCAAAAAGTCACTGGTTGTTCAGCCCATTAAAACTCACAATCAGACGCTGGGCTCGGAAATGAACTTTACGACGCGTCGAAACCGCGTTGAATGAAACAGAAACTTCTGCCTTGAAAATATCCCCACTACACCCGGGTATGGGCAACAGCTCCCTATCCCCTATATAAACCCCTTTTCCTCCCTCGCCACTTGTCTGACTAAATAGCCAAACCCAAAGTCGACAGCATAGTCTGCTCTTCCTTTGCTTATCTCGTTCCCCCCCCCCCCCCCTCTCCACTGCAATGGCAGCAAGATCGAATCCTACAAGTCTGCTGAGTCCTATGGACGAAATACGCACAATATTCAACAAATTCGACAAAAACGGTGACGGAAAGATCTCTTCGTCGGAGGTAATCGACAGCCTGGCCGAGCTCGGCACTAAAATATCTCCAGAAGATGTGCAGTGCATTATGCAGGAGTTCGACAAGGACGGCGACGGTCACATTGACCTAGACGAGTTCGTCGACTTCATCCAACAAGGCGGAAGCGTTGACAACAATGGAACCAGGCAGTCCGGCGGCGGGAATAAGGATCTGAAGGACGCGTTTGCCCTCTACGATATTGATAAGAATGGATTGATATCCGCGGGTGAACTCCACAAGGTCATGAAGATGCTTGGGTTTAAATGCAGTATGAGCGATTGCGTTAAGATGATCCGTCAGGTGGATCAGGACGGCGATGGAAACGTGAATTTCGAGGAGTTTAAGAAGATGATGAGTAGCGGTAACGGGTTTGTGTAGCTTTTTTTTTAAAAAAAAAAAAAAAATTCTTGATTGTATAATTAATATGGACAATTTTATATTAGTATCGATTCGTGCCGTTTAAGTGGAACGGAAAGGAACCATATTGTAGGAAGCAAAGAATCTGATTTGCATGACAGTCGATGATAGTATTCGTATTTGGTTTTGAAGGCAAATATTAGGGTTAATTGACTTGTGGGATTTCAAAACTATGCCTTTGTTTTAAAATATACCAAATAAAAGTAATACAATCTTAACAACCATCCAATAACTAAGCAAGTCGAACAAATACTCAAAAACTGGACGAGCATGGCGAACAAGCACGAACTCTATAACCGCTGGAGAATCCTAATATTAATAATCAAATAACTGTAATCTTTGCGTTATGAATGACATTAATAGAGCAGTTATAGGGAACTTTATACATAGATCCAGGATGACACTAATCAGGTACTAATTATCAGATCTCAAAATAACAGTATTTTAGAAATAGAATTTCTAAAAGAGTATGATTATGATGATTAGTGGTTTCGATTCCAACTATAAAAAGAAATATGGTTATGATGATTACAAGCAAAATGTGTGGGATTGGTCGTGGTCTTGGCCTAGGTGTTTGTTTGTAAGCCTTTTATTTTATTTTATTTTATTTTTTTAGTTTATATTGGGTCATACTTTTATAGTTAAGTAAGATGGAGGAAATCCGTTTGGGGCTGTGGGCACGAAAAATTTGTGGTTGACGCTGTATGTGCGGCGGAGCTTAGCTACATCAATCAATGCAGTGGATGAGCTGTGCGTGTTAATTCATTCCCTTGTTTTGAAGGAAAGGAAAGCATTTTTTCTTTTCAGTTTTGGAGTGGAAGTTAAGCTGCTGAGCAACGCGCTTTTCTTTTCCTTTTATGGTTCTTGTAATTTACTCTTTTCCTTTCAGTTAGGAGTTGAGGCAATTAAAATTCAGTGGAGTTAGGAATTTCTGGTTAGCCTTAGACCTTTCCACATGGGTTTATTTTCTCTTTATTATTTTCAATAAATAAAAATGATAGATCTATCCAGATGGAAAAAGTCCATTTTTGACATTTTTGTGGTCTAAGTCAATATAATTATATTATTTTAGGTAAGTTGAGACTATTTAAGATAAGATTCAAATCTCACTAATATAATTTATCCTCCCTCATGCTATAAAAAAAGTTTCAGATTTGAAATATGAATTTCATCTTTTAAGTTTTATTATCTTTTTTATTTAATTTTTCAAGAAAATATCCAAAATTAGACAAGTCAATTAACCTGTTGGATTAGTGCAATAGATATTTTAAATAAATATATATATATATATATAATATTTAAAGATCAGAAAAATTATATAATATAACAAAATAATAAAAAAAAATTTTAACATTCAAACTATGAGTAAAATAATATAATTTTTAAAAAATTTTAAATTTTAAATTTTTTTTATAAAAAATCTAGTTTTATGTTAAATTGATTTGACTTGATACTTTGTTTTGACCCATTTCCTAATTTTGGCCTTTTTTTTTGTTTTTAATCAATTTTTTATTTAGATCAATTGTTTAGTTGATCATTTTTTTTTTGTATCTAATCAAACTAGATTACTCATTGATTCTCCATTTTATTGACCAGATTAATCAATTTAGTTAGATCTTAAAAACACTTCTTTGGACTTTAAATTTTTAAGGAAGAAAAAGATTCTTTAGAATCCTATTAATATACGTAAAAGATGATTATCTTTGATTACCTTTCTTCAATATTTTTTTTTTTATTTGACTATTGAGTAGCCATGAAAATTTTTTTTAAAAAAAACAAACAAACAAATGAGATTTTGAAGTAATAGGCCAAGGCAAGTTAGCAAATGTTTCACTTCAACTTCAAAGAAGTTCAAGGATGCAATTGGAGTAACCATGCAATAAGGAATTACAATCCAATTAGCCCAAGATCCTTTGCAAGGAATTGGAAAATATTCTTCAAGTCTCAATGAAGTTTTTTGTACCTTAATTGCATGAAAAGAACCTCAAGAAGAAGACTAAAAGTTGAAGGAAGGTCAATTAAATGAAGAAAGACCATGCATGGTTGTGTCTTGTATGGGCAGAAAAAAAAAAAGGACACACACAGTCGTGCTTTGAGGAACCAAGTTCAGGTAGAATTCAAGGGAAACACATGGCTTTATGACACGATCATGCGTGGAGGACGAGTTTTGCTAAAAGTGGGATTGCAGCACGCACAACTGTGCATTTTGGTTGTGCGCTTCAAGAACATTATGTTTTCCCTATATTATTAATAGAATTTTAGTTGTTTCATTCCTATTTAGTTTGGATTCCTATCTAGAGTGCATTTCCTCTTTAGATACAATTTTGTTTAGGAATTTTAAACCTTCTTTATATAGGAAACTTCCCTATGTAAGGCTATAAAAGACCATATTCAGTCATCGATGAAGGAGACAATTATTATTCTTTGCTTTTTAGCATATTGTGAGATTGTTGAATGAAGACTGAATAATTACGTAAACTTGTTGATTCTAATCTTAAATTGATTTTAGTTAATTCAGGATTTGGATGAACAACACTTTAAAGCTTTATAACTTAGGTTGCAATAAAACAAGTTTTTTAGAGATCTAGTTGGGGTAAAAATCTATCTTGTTCTTGATTCTTGAATTAGACTTGGGGCTTGTATAATCAAGCATACAGGAGGATCAATCCAACCTTGTTCATATAAGATTTTATGTCTTTTTTAGATGCATAAAACTTGAAATATACTATAATTGGAGCCTTGTAAGTCAACATAATAATTTTTGTATTTCCACTTTTATTAAATTATAATCTCCTCATAATAATAAAATTAATTTAATCTTAATATCATGACTGTAAAAAAATTTACTAAATGAATCAAACTACAAAGAGAGTAATTTTTCCTTGTACTAAAACCATCTAATGTGAAAGATGTTTGTTTATCCCTTATCATGTCTTAATCAATAATAAATTTATTTATTAGAAACAAAAAAAACTTTTTATTTTTATTTAATAATATTTGCTTTAGTTTGACCAAATTAAAAACATATTATAGTAATTAGCATAAATTAGAAATGATATTTTTCAATAATTTTAACAAATTTAGTCAATTAAGTATGATGAATAGTGACTAGATAGAATTATATGAATGTGAATAATATTATAGTAATTAGAACAAATTAGAGAAGATCGAATATTTTTAGTAATTTTAAATAATTTAGTCAATTAGAACATAATGAGTAGTAATTGGATAAAGTTATATGAAGTCGCAAAGAAAATTAATTAGAACCAATTGAATATGACCGAATATTTTTACTAATTTGAAGAATTTATTCAATTAGCATTTGAAAAATTGTTATTAGATAAAATTGTATAAAATCGCAAAGAAAAATTATAGTAATTATAATAAAATAGATAATTAGAGACAATCAAATTGAATTGAGTATTTTTAGTGATTTTAAGAAAATTTAGACAATTAGAGTATGATTAATAATAATAAGATAAAA
>CATIWR010315839.1:0-11314 GCA_949677035.1 Omphalea diandra | reverse complement strand
AGGATAATATGTAATTTAACAAGGATAATGTGACTTGTGTTATTCAAAAAAAGATCTACATACCATATCATGGCTTTTTCCTATTTGTCCATGTGGACATAATATACATATCCCCTTACATATAATAAATAATTATTCTATGTTTATAGATTTTCTCGTTTGAGGTATATTTTTTCTCTATGTAATTTCACTATATATATATATATATATATATATATATATATATATAGTTATTGGCTAAATTAATTATTATTATTATTTTATTATTATGGATGTCTCTCAATTTTCACCCTTAGTTAAAAATACCTATATTTTAATAAAATTTACTTGAAAATTAATTGTATACAATATATAAAATAATAAAGTGAAATCACCAATTTTTATATAATTTTAGTATCTAGCTTTTTTATAGTGAAATTTATATCTTAATATATTTTTAGGTTTTTTTTGTTTATTAATTGGAACTTGAGCTGCTCTAATATTGGGTTTGAATTTAAATTTTTTTATTATGCTAGATAATAGGTAGGGAAAAGTTAAAAAATTATTCTTTTTTTCAAAATTTTTGTTTTATCAAGTTTAAAAAACTAAAAAAAAAAGTCACAAAACACATTTTAATCAAAATATCAAATCAATACTTAATATACCAATTAGTCATTTATGTTATGCAATACAGTACTATTCTTTTGTTTTAACAATAATTCTCTCTTGTAATTTTTTATTAAATTTACAAAATTTTTCAATATAATAATAAATGTAAAATTAGTTTACACATTAAGAAATAGATTAAAAAAAAAAAAAACTTGATTTATGTAATTTCACATAATTTTTGCTTACTTTTAATTTTGAATTTTAGGTAGAATTTTTTTGTAAGTGAAGAAATATATTATCTTTTTGTATCTATAACCAATCAAACAACAAACATTGGAAAAGTTGGATTGATTAATGATAAATTTTATTTGACAAAATTTGGAATTACTAACAAAGTAAAGATTTTTGTGTCTACCAAATTTAAATCAATTGATATTATTATTTATTAATAAAATTTTATTATTACTAATCAATAAAAAATATCTTTTTAATTTTAAACTTTAAAAAAGAAAGAGAGTCTTTATTTTATGGTAAAAAATTCATTCATTTATATTATTTCACAAGAAGAAAAAGACAAAAAATAATGAATATGTTGAATTCTCCTATGCCACATGCAATACTATTTAACAACAACATTGGCCGTCTACACGCCTTGTCAAATAAGAGACAATTTTATAGACAAATATAAGTGTAAGGGTTAAATGTTGACAAATAAATGTGAACGGGACAAAAGTAAAAAACGCTCAAAGTGCAAGGGGCAAAAAAAAATTGAGTTTTTCCGTAATGATATTAGTCATTTATTAATAGCAAAGAGACAAAATAGATGTTTAGAACCTCAACTGTCAATGAGCAAGCCACAGCTGCACTGGCTAACTAGTGGCCGGCAAACGCAGCCTTATTCCAATAACTAACAACGAGCACTCAACTAACTAATGATGATTAACAATCGAGTCACAAAGCTGTCATGCACAGGCTGAGAACAGCCCATTGTCATCCTAAATCCGATATGTCAAGGTACGACCCTCCTCGTAAATATTTTTATCAATACTACTCTCCTTGTAATGGCAAACTCGCAAGAAAAACCAACAACAGCACCAAATACCGAAAGTTCATCACCCTTAACAGAAACACATTTCAGTGAAGATTATTATGAAGAAGAGGCAGTCACGTCCACTAGTTGCTTCTGTTTCCATGGAATTTTCTGGAAAAGAAACAACAATGGTCAATGGGTCACTAAACATTTATTGACCGAACAAGAGGAGATAAAAAAAGATGGTTGCGTTGTGGAAAAAGTGCGGAAACTAAAGGAGATTTCAGAGGTTTTAGCGGGGCCAAGGTGGAAGAATTATATTCGAAGATTTAGTAGTGTCAACAAGAAGAGAAGAATGCAATATCAATATGATCCTCAAAGTTATGCATTTAACTTTGATGATGGGATTGATAAGGAAGTTGAGGTTGGATTTCCTGATTTTTCAGCGAGATTTGTAACTCCAGTTGGGATGTATAGAGGAGCGGGGGCGTGATTAATTCACCTGTTTCTTTTTTAATTAATTAAGTATAGTTTTTCTTTGTGATTTTTCATAAACTTTTGGTTTCTCTTTTATGTTTATTTGTTTTTCAATTTTCCCTTCAGACCATTCCTCTGAATCATGTACGCTTGCTTGTTCTTTTGTTAATCTTGCGTTTCATGAACGTGAGTCGTTAAATTGTATGAATGTTTATCCTTCTACTGCACATAGCTAGGCCGGAGGAGGAATAGTTAATTTTCGCAATCGCTGAGCAAGTTGTACGCTTCCAATAAACAGTACTTTCATGGTCTCATTTTCCATAAATTAACTGAGGTTTCAGTGTCATTGTGTGTGATGCTCTCAATCCTTCCTTCAATATCCTTAAATTGGACTTTGCAAGAATCAAAGGTCTTCACTGACGGGAAACAGAACGAAGAATTTCAAAACCGTTAGAAGACACTTATATTACATATACATGTGTTGCTACATCTGTTATTTTGAGCAAATCTTGTACGATAACTATTAGAACACTTCAATGAAATACAATTCACTGAGTCTTGTTTTATTTATCCGTTAATTCTGTACAATTTAGGCATACCTCGATGATCTGGAGTGACCCTGCATTTAGCATTGGTCTTAAGAATCCAATTTATTTTGACAAATTCCATTCAGACATACATGGACTCATTTTCTAAGAACTCGAGAAGAAGCATCACTGAAAATTCAATTTGTCTTAATTATTTTAATGTATTTCGAAAAGGAAAAAACTCATTTCAAACCATATATAAAGATATTATCAAAAAATTTTAGTTCAATGGTATCTGAGATATCTTTATAATCTAATTTAAGCTTCATTAAAGAGCCTAAATCACCACAATTGCAAGTGCAACTGACCAATATAGCAAGTCATCAATTTAAAAAAGCAATTGAAGTATACAGAAAGGCACCTTTCAAAAAAAAAAAAGTCAAAAGAAAGGCAAAAGAGAAGAACGAGCTCCATTACTTCTCATTGTCAAGTTGCTTGAAGAACATCATCAGCAAAATAATATGTTGATTTGTAAGGGTGATGATGTTCAGTAAGTTGCAGGATATCAGTGGTGTTGCTCTTCCTAGATTGAGTATGAGCTAGGCTTTTGGGGCTCATAGCCCCCTTATGTAAATGTAACTAAGGAAAAGAATAATATTCTGTTAAATAGACTTAAATTCTATATCCACAATTCCCCCAAAAAAAAAAAAAATAGCTATGATCTTATATTATAATGACCTTGAGGAATCAACCAAGCAAAGAGATTATTACACTGTACACCCCACATATATAACCAACTCTCTTAATCACTACTCTTTATTCACAAATATAAACAAAAATCATAAACCTGCCAAATGCACAAGGTGCTATATCTAATTCAGTTTCAGCAATATAATCTCTTAAAAATTTTTAAAATTCCAAAAAAACATTGCATGATAACATGCCTTCCACCATCTGCATGCATTTCTTTTGAACCTTACTCGCCTTCTCTATGTTAGCCTTTAATCTAGAAGCAAAATATATGGTTCCTTTAATCGAATTCTGCAAACTGCAGCTGAGCCCTTCACTGCCACAGCTTATATATATATATATATATATATATATATATATATATATATATATTGTTGCATACATCATCAGTAGCTAGAGCAGTAGCATAAGCAGAGATCATAAAAGGGAGTTGACTCTTGGATTTACATGAAACGATCACCACCGTTGTCACCTGCATTACTTCTTTTCAAATTAAGGTTAGTGCAGAGTTCTTGAAATGGTGAGAAAGGTGACAAATTAAATGTGCTTCTTAATCAAAATATTACCTTTTGCGTTTGCTTTTCAAGACAGTTGATGTCGAAGGATTACTATGCCAGTTCCTCTTCCTCTGGTTGATGAACCAATTATTTATCTGCTTTAATTGCAAGCCTGTTTCCTGCACCAATCTTGCCTTGTCTTCCTCCTGACAGGACATAATTAATCAAGGATGTGATTTAAAATCAAGTTTAGCACTGAAGGGTAAACAATTGTTCGGCTCATCTATCCACCAATGTCTTGTCAGAAGCAGTTTCCAAAACTCTCTGTTTGTCTGAATTGTAGGTGCGTGCACATGTGCCTTTTTGGCTCTATCAATCTTTCTAGTGCCCTATCTGAAGGAAATTTCATGAATTTTGTTTTTCTTCAAACTTAAGATTGGTGAATGATTGTATCAATTGTAAGCACATGTATTTTCAGCTGTCTCCTGACAAACCATAAAACCATGGTGGGGTTCTAATGGCTATTGTGATTGTTTAACTATTAGAGACATTAATCAATTAGGACAAATGAAAAGGTGGCAGGCTGTGTATTAAATGCTTGCGTACTCCCCAACCCCACAAGTTTGGGAGCACTTCATGCATTGGGTGATTCCTTTTATATACAAGAACACTTACAGTAGGATATGGCCACTTAGAATGTGATTGCCACCAAGCTTTTAAGACTGAGGTTGTATCCCCAGGTAGCTTTCCTGCTCTTCTCTTGCGCAAAATTTCCTCCCTAATGTCAACAATTTTCTCTTTGTAACCCTACAGAATTAAGAGAGTAAAAAATTTGCATATCTTTGAGAATGCCAACAAAGAAAAAAAAAAGCACAGTTGAATAGACAATCCAATAAATAATTCCATTCATTACCTGCTTTAATTCATGCTTCAGCTCTTGCCTCACTCGCTCCATTAAAGACCTCTCACTCTCTGTTGGGATGAGGGGACCGAATCCTAAGGTATCCGAACCGTCCAAACTCGGATCAAACAAATTGGCATCACTATCTACTTGATCTTCATCATCATCTGACATTGTTGCACCCGTACCTTCACCAGGAGAAACTCCTGTTCATGTAAAGTATGAAAGAAACATTAATAGTTAAGCCCACTATCTTAGGCAGTTACTTTATCCAACAAGAAGTTTTTTAAGTAGGATAAGTTAAACAAATAATACCTGTTAAGCTTTGCAGGGATTGCTCTATCTCCCAGCAGGCCATTACTGCTTCCATCGCATGAACTCGAACATGCTGTTGCAGTTGTTCTTTGAAGGAACAAAGCAATAGGAAATAATGTGTCTACAATAGCAAAAAATGGAAGTATTAAAACTTCACTTATTCCTTCTTTTTTTCCATATAATGTGATGCTTAGGAATAACAATGGCATTAACAGAAAATTAAATGCAACAATATGTGGAATATAAGAAGCAAGATTGAAGCCTTGAGAACATAATTGCAATCTTAGCAGAAAGAAGCACATCGAATACATTAAATTCTTCACCCTTGAGTTGAGACCTTGTGATCCAACAGATTTTATTTGGGAAGCCTATTGATCATATAAAAATCCAAGCCATATCTAGGGGGATAAAGGATTGTTATATGATAGAAATAACAAAAAATAATATTATTATATTTTCTATGCTGCAATTAAGTCAATTTTCTTTATCATTTAGGATTGCAACGAGTGGAGAATTATTCCGGTTATACAATTCAAAAAAGAATCTTAAAATAGGCCAAAAAAAAAAAGCTAATTCAACATCAACTAACAATTCCAAAGATGAATGCATTATGGATTTCACAATAATTCCAAGGCCTAATACATGGGTTTTGAATTATTAGGGTAAATTAAACGGCAAAAGCATCTTCAGTTGCATGCAATTTCCCCCAAATAATTAAGTGCAACCAATAGTAGTACATTTATAAAGCATGCCTAAGCCACTAAAGAGATTAGGCCACAGTTACCAGCTAGAAAAAGTTCATGTTTGGGCCATTACATCCTCTCATGCCTTGCCCTGCCCCTAGCTCTAAAAAGGTTCTGGTTGCTAAAGAATTTTATAAGTACATTCGTATTGACCACAATGAATCTAGCAGTCTTAACCTAAAAGGTCATACCGAAATCCACCATTCCAACACATCCTTCAGGAGAGAGAACAACTGAAATAGACCTGCAAGCTAGACACCAAGGTATTAATTGAGAAGCAGACACGCAAGGAACCATAGCCGAGAAGCTAATTCTTTTCACATGGCATAAAGAGATGAAGATTTTAGTACTGCAACAAAAAGCTTTGCAGAAAAGAGAGAGAATTCTCAAGAAGATGAGCTTTGGAGAGACATCTTGCAGAATTTGCGAAGATTCTTGAATCATGATATGGAGAGAATTCTATAATTTGATGATTTTACTGAAGCTTTAAGATCAACAAGGAAAACACAAAAGAGGATGCGTATCCGAACGTGGAAAATCAGCCCTTCTCTTTTTTTAAGTAGACCTGCTCTTCAATTTTTATTTTTATTTTTTTAATTTCTTTCCCCTGAAAATATTATATACATGATTATCAACACCTATAATAATTAAGATCGGATTATATAGAAGATTACGCAAATACATAATTAAATACACCAATTCAACACTAAAAATCAAATCAAATTAAACTTAAAATTACTTAGTTTTCAAAACTGCAATTTGAATATGTTTAACAGTAATTCATATCTCATTTGCCATTTCGTAATTAATTTATTAGACCCTTCAGCATAAATCACGTTGATGTACCTTCCTATCGTGTTGAAAACAGAGAACTATTAGAAAGTTCTTCTGTCTTTGTATCTATTTGATAATTCCAGTTGACTTGGTAAGTCAATAATCTTCATATCTGGCGGCCCCCTGTTGGCATGCATTCCCTTTCCAATAAGTAACTAGTCGGTTAGCTAAGGAACGATCAATTATAAGCTGGTAACATATATTTCCAGTTCTCTTGTGTAATAATAATGGCGAACTTCCCATTTATGCCAAGCAAACAAACTTCAAACTCAATATTGATCATACAATTTAGATTATGTCCCTAAAACAAACCCTCTTTCCAGAAATTCCATATAATCATAAACCCAAGATAAGAGCTGTCTCACCAATAGTAAGAGCCATAGTTCACATATATATATATATATATCTCCAATTTCAACTTCAAAGTCACAAAATTTCTATTTCCTAAGAGGAAAAAACCAACAAAATTCACATATTACCTTGCTCATACACATTTGCATCACTAGACTCAAGACAATTCCAGCTCCAAGAAAGAAAACATTATT
Organism: Omphalea diandra; assembly: GCA_949677035.1. Classification (NCBI taxonomy): domain Eukaryota; kingdom Viridiplantae; phylum Streptophyta; class Magnoliopsida; order Malpighiales; family Euphorbiaceae; genus Omphalea; species Omphalea diandra. The sequence goes on along the minus strand of CATIWR010315839.1, from coordinate 4,107 downwards.
AATTTTGATTTTAAGACCAAGATGCAATCTTTGTTATTGTCACGAATAAACCAATATGTGGACTAATGGACATAGAAACAGCCACTCAAAAAACCATAATCAAACTTTCACATTTAAAAGATTTTCCCAGAATTCTCAGTTGGCGCATTCACCTCCACTCAAGCTCCAAATTACTCCCACTTGTATCCCATAAAAAACCAAAGTTCAATTCAAGAAATCCAAAATATTTAATAAACCAGTTCAGCTCCAAATCTTGAATTTGAGCCAAGACACTAGTAAATTTACAAACTTTGAAAAGAAAGCTGACATATTCGTTAAAAAAGAGAAAAATAATAAATTTTTAAGCGCGAATTTGGAGCGTAAACAGAAAGAAAATAAAGGGTAACTAACTAACTAACGAAACTTATATGCATACCATGAACTGATCAAGCTCCTTATCATCACCGACCATCCCTTGAGCCGCGCCACCGAGGGCAGAGTACTTAGCCACAACATGCTGAGACTGGGCGAGCTGAGCGTCGATTCTCGCCAACTGATCCACCGGTGTGGCGATCCTCAAGCACGCCACGTGTGCGGACAACAACTGGTCATACAACGGGTGTGATAATATCTCTGCCTTGTATCTGGCATTCTGCCAATTCATTACTCCCTCTCCTCCTCCTCCTCCGCCGCCGCCGCCGCTCTCCACCGCCCCTCCTTCGCTCTTACCATTCATGCCCACATCCCTGCTGTTGTTGTTGTTGCCTTTCAAATCCGCTGATTCCCGGGAGATAGTTCCTGGGATGATGGAGTCAGCAGCAGTGACGTCATCGATGACATCGCTGTGGTTGCGGTTGAGGAGGGAGGAGGAGCGGGAGAGCCATTGGGTAGGATTAGGGGAAGCAGTGGAATCGGAGTTGGTGGTGGAGGTAGTGTGGAGATTAAGGAAATTAGTATCGGAGAAGTGGGAGTGCGGGGGCGGAGGCGGCGGTTGCGGTTGTTGGGCTCGGAGGAGGGCTGAGTTGAGCCAGTTAGGTGCGGGGGTGGTTTCGGTTAAGTTATGATGTTGGTGTTGTTGTTGTTGGGGTTGTGTTGGTGGTTGGGTTTGGTGGTCAGCTGAAAAATGGTGTAGGGGAAGGTCTTGATGAGATAAGTTATGGTGATGAAAGGCCATGTTTTTATTATTCCTATCAAAGAAACAAAGAAAATAAGAGAAAAATTAATAAAAACATGAACTCGGATACATTTATAAAGAAAGAAAGCGATCGAAGTGTGTGTTTATCGTAGAAACAGTGAAAGGATGTATTATAGAGAGAGAGTCAACAAAGAAACAGCAGACATCATATATATATATATTTGTATAGTGTTTGTATGTACTGAAACAGATGATGATTGTGATTATATATGAAAGGTATCAAGAAGAAGAAAGAGTGGGTTAGATATTGAGAGAGAGAGAGAGAGAGAGATAGAGAGAGAGAGATAGGAAGTGCGGACCTTGGAGTAGAGAGAGTTTGAAGATATGGCAGATATAGTGGTTTTTTGGTTTATGATAGTGGTTTTCAGGTGAAGAAAACTGCTCCTTAAGAAAATGATGGCTTCTGCTATTGTATTACATTTAATTAACCAATAATCAACACCCCCCTTCAAACATTTTTTTTGTCATTTCATTAGCATTAGTATTATTCGATTAAGCTACAAACGGCTTCACAGGAGATATATTGGACAAATCTCAAAAATCTCTTTATCAATAAAATTTTAATTCATTGATATTTAAATAATCTTTAAATATATTATAATGGAGAAATTACAATATGATCTGAATTCATTGAATAAAATTATAAATTAACTAATTCAACCAAATCATATATATAAACATTTTCTTTTAAAATAGATGGTTGTTTTTAAAATTAAAAGAAATAAATATGTTATTCACTCATTATGTGACATATTTATATTAATGATTCATAATCTTGTGTAATGGATTAAAATTATTAAAAAAAATTATCAGATCGTAATTTCAAGCTCCACTTTAAAAAAAAAAAAATTTAATCTCACTCTTTCCTCAATATTTAATGCACAGAAAATTAAAGTAAAATTTTGTGAATTTGATATTCTTACCTATATTTGATAAAATCACAAAAGTATATTTTAATTTTGCACTTCTAAATAGTTAACACCATATTCCCATTGCATAGTAATAGTAAAACGGCAAAAAAATTTCAACCATCTTTTGAAAAATAAAAACAATAATAATACTAACAGGAAAGTCTTGATGATGTGAAGTGAAGGGGAAAATAATTATTTAAAGAATACTTACAGTGGTTAAACTAAACATATTATAAATCATGTCGACATTGATGCATATATAATCTGTACATCTATGTAGCAAATTTTTCCAAAGGTTGATGATAAATTATTCATATATGGGTTTTTATGATGCTTCACTTGTCAAACTGAGATGAAAAAATAATTTAGATTATATGTTAACGTGGCTTGATTAGTGAATAAATAATAGCATTAATTAGTAATACTATAATTGCTTTGGTTGCATTTGGATCGGAGCATTCCTAAATCGGATGCTAATCATTCCACAATATTTATATTTCTAATACTAGTGTAATATTTTCTTTTTGGAAAACCAAGATAAAAAAGGTGTCTCTCTGTCCCCCCTCCTCCCTATAAATTCAAAAAGCTGTGTTTGTTTGCGTGGACCTTTTCACAGTTGATTGGGTATTATGATCGGACGGTGCACAGTAAATCCGTTGTTAGGCTTCGTCGTGCCTTTTTCTATGCTATTTATTTAAGCGCGTCATGAACACCCGTGTCGGCCCAAGTGTGTGAGTTGGTAGGTGGCAAGTCTCACGTTGCCGTACCAATTACACAGCGCCTATCTTTGACTGTTGCAAACTTCAGTATAATAGTATTTGCCTCGGGGATTTTATTTGGTATTTTCTAGTAACACCATAATAATAATAATTATTATATTATTATATGCAAAATTATTATCATATATTTTTATCATTGTTTATATTAAATTTTTTTAGTTGATGAGGTAAGTAATTTTTTAATTTTGTTTGATAAACATATTTATTTAATCAATTTTAACTAATTTCTAATAATAATATTTTTCAATATCGCTCCATTACTAATATGGGTGCGTTAATCAGCTATAAAATATTGAGCAAGTGTATCAAAATTATGAAATAAAATAAAATAAAAAAGGGGGGAATTATTATAACTATGAATGGTTCATTGAGGAAGTAAAGTGAAAAGGGTGAGGGTAGAAAGGTAATGGTAATTAGTTACACGTGCCATGAAATGCCAGAAGGCAACAAAAAAAAAAGGAGGAGACATGCACACGTAAAATAGTAGTAGGCCACAACGTTAAACAAAAATAAAGGTACGTACATACAAATGACCGTATCCAGAAAGCTTTTGTGTCTGTTAGGACACCATCCCCTTCAACACTTGGAGCGTGTTTCCGACGCCCTTTTCTTGCCGTGCCTATCACTCTACTTTATTCATTTCATTTAATAGTGTTATTCATAAAAATTTTAAATATATAATTTTTTTTTTCACATATAAACATAATTGTACATTTTATTTTGATCTCTACATCTTTATATTATGTCTGAAATAAATTTGTTTACTTTTTATTTTGAAAAATCTTATATTCTATAATTATAACCCAATCATTACATATTAATTAATTTTTTTAAACTCATATTAGTTTTTGAAATCACCAATATGCATAAATTGTCTCACAAAAATTTAAAATAAAAATATTTTTTATTAATCGATGCTAGATTAAATCAATAAAAATAAATAAATTATATCATAATGATATCCATTACCAAGAAATTGAGTTGACCTAATCGACGTGGTAACATTGATGAAACTTATCATCACATCTTCAACCAAATTTTAGCTTATCCAATGGTGGGGAATGAGGAAGTGCAGAGTCTTCTGGAGGGAGAAAAAAAAAACTTATATATGTTGGAATACTTTGACTGTGAATCCGACTATTATTACCTCATACAAGCACTTACTTTTTTTGTTTTGTTACTATCTATTAAGAATGTAACAAAATGAAAAGAGAAATCTTTCATATATCACTGAAGAGAAAAA
>CATIWR010315777.1:0-10648 GCA_949677035.1 Omphalea diandra | reverse complement strand
TAGAATCAAAAGAAATAGTGATGGGGCAGTGATCCGACTTATGTCGAATTAAGTGGGACACTGTAATATACTGGAACAGAATACACCATTCATCATTTGCCAAAGCCTTGTCAACCTTCTCTTATATATTGTTGGCTCCTTATTGCCCATTGGTCCATGAAAATGGATAGCCTTGATAACGCAAATCTAACAAACCACACTCATCCACAACCTCCCTAAAGTTATTCATAGCTTTTTGTGCCTTAGTAATGTCACCCTATTTCTTCGCTTCCCACATAATTTAATTGAAGTCACCAAGGCATAACCAGGGCAATGAAAGGTCATCCTTTACTATATGAATAAGCTCCCACGTTTTACTCTTGTGTTCATGTGTAAGCCATCCATACATCCGTGTTCATCCGCTCACCTACAGTACCTGACGCCTGAACCAACATTGAAATGTGATTATTGGAGAAAGAGGCTTTATTATCTGTTTCCATCATATACGGGCCTCCACTCCTGGCCCTCCCCTCACCAATACAATTTATCGAAAAATACCCCAAAGAGACGAAGCAACTGATTGTTAATATTATTCTTCCAAAACTTTTTAATTTTGTTTCCATTAAGAACACAAAGTCAAGATCTTCAAACTGAAGCAATTTGTGAAGCACTTAAATTTTTGCTTAATTCCCAAGCCCGCAATAGTTTCAACTTAACATTTTCATGGCTCTTGACAAGGCTAAAATTCTGCCTCTGCCATTATAAACTGAGATTTAAACAATGATACTAAAGCTGTCTCCTGTAATTTTTTACCACTCTGCTGCTCCCCTTCACGCTCAAAAGCTAATCCTTTACATTTTTCAAGTATTTTAATAGTACCTACATCCTTCAATTCATTGTCATCTGGCACGCCTGTCCGTTCCACCTTTAGTGTCAGAGAATTTGATTTTCTTTTTGATTAGGACTGATTTGGGGTTGGGCAAGGCTGATGGTTGAAAGATTATGAGGGCACGAGTTTTGGCTAGTATTTTGTGGTTTATAGGCAAGCTGGTCCAGAGGGGATGACCTCAAGTCACCAGTTAAATCATGTGTATCTAGCTTATGGGTAGGTAGAATTGGTTTTAGGGAAGATATAATGGTTACCTGTGATGAAGTACCATTGAGTTTGAGGCCGGGCATCAAGGTAACAGCATCTATTTTGTCAAGTTCATTCATAATCAAGGTTGGGTATTGGGATGATTGGGCAGGGATAGGTTGCTGAGATGATTTTGGTGCTATTTGTGTGGTTGGTGGAGAAGTGGTAATAAGGTAGGTCTCATCCTTGTTTGTTGAAACAAAGGCAGTACTATTATCAAGTGGTCTCATGTTATTCTTTCATGCATGGACAGGGGTGTCAAGCCATCCTCCCTATTTCCATGCACATGAAATCATTTCAATTGCACAACCATGTTACTGACATCATTGTTTAATATTGTCTTAGCTGGGCCTTTCAACCTCATTAACCACTGTACCTCCATGCATGCCTGTTTTATCTCCTGGCTCTCCAGGCAATATCAAGCTTCTTTGCACTAAAAAACTTAACCTTAATAAATCATCATAATTATACGATCTTAAATAAATAAATCATCACGTATAAACATAAGGGTACTTGTTGCAGAATTCATCATCATTACTCCCTAATCAAGATTGACTTCTATCCCTTGACCTCTTTAATGTTGCAGAGAATTTGATAGAATAGTTTTTCTTAATAATGCATATATCTAAAGGTAAAGAGATGACCAACTTATATATAGAATAACTTCAAATCTGGTACATCCATCATATAGTAGAATGAATGACTTAGATTTGTTCCATTATTAAATAGGAAACCTAAATAAATGGGTAAACTTTAACTAAATAAGAAACATTAAATATTAGAATATATGGTTAATTTTCGGACCACAATCTAATATATTCTAACATTCTTCCACTTGGTCTGGCAGTTCATAATATTTAATAGTGTAACATTAGGTGCACATAAATAAATCTCGTAATGTCATTCATTCAGCATGATTGACTTTAACATAAAAAAAATCACATAGTGAGAGTTATGGAAGTCATATACTTTCAAATTGCATGCTTCCTTCCATATGCTACCACACTAGCAACTTATCATGTCAAGTCACATAAGTTATATATATAAATAACATAATGTCCACATAATTGTCTTAAAGACACATTAGTTTCTTGTTAAAAACATTAAATGTGCACAAAATTAATGAATAAGAAATAATCAATAAGGTCAAAACATATCATTAGTGAGCTTAAGAGTGTGTCATAATCATCATAATCAATCATCAATAAAACCAAGACCCATTCTATGTACATGTTCTTTAAATGTCTTTGGTTGTAAATCTTTAGTTAATGGATCAACAATCATGAGATTTGTCTTAATATGTTCAACACATATTCTATGTTTCTGAACCACCTCTTTAACAATAAAATACTTTATTTCCATATGCTTAGCACCTTTGGAATATTTGTCATTTTTAGAGACAAAAACTACTACAAAGTTATCATAGTAAACTTTCAGTGGCTTGGTAATGGTGTCGATAACCCTAAGTACTAAAATAAAGTTTCGTAGCCATAATGCATGAATTATAGCTTCATAACATGCTACAAACGCAACTTCCATAGTAGATGCAACAATGATAGATTGTTTGACACTTTTCCATGAGATTGATCCTTCACCTAATAGGAACAAGTAACCAAATGTTGACTTTCTATTGTCAAGACATCCAACATAATCTGAATCTAAATATCCAATCACTTCTAATTGATTAGATCTCTTAAATGTGAGCATATAATCACTTCTAATTGATCAGATCTCTTAAATGTGAGCATATAATCCTTAATTCCTTGAAGGTAACTTATTACTTTCTTTGCAGCTTACCAGTGATCCATACTAGGATTATTTTGATATTGGTCAAGCATTTCAATCGCGAGGCTAATTTCAAGTTTGGTACAGGTTTGCAGATACATCAAACTACCCGCAATAAAGGCATATGGAATGGATTCCATTTCCTTACGTTGTACATTATTCTTTGGGCACTCCATAAGACTAAATTCATCCCCTTTTTGTATTGAAACAAGACCCATTGAACATTCGTTCAAATTGAATTTCTCAAGAATTTTCTCAATATAGGCTTTCTGAGATAATCCTAACAATCCTTGTGATCTCTTTCTGAATATTGAATTTCCAATCACATAGGATGCCTCTCCCATATCTTTAATTTCAAAATTCTTAGAGAGATAGTCTTTAGTCTCATACAAAATAACCAAATCATTAGTAGCAAGCAAAATATCATCAACATATAGAACCAGAAATATAAACTCACTCCTACTAATCTTTCGAAAAATGCACTGATCAACAGTGTTTTCTTGAAAATCAAAAGATTTGATGGTATCATTGAACTTAAGTTACCATTGCCTAGAAGCTTGTTTAAGTCCATATATTGACTTCTTAAGTTTACACACCATATGACCTTTTCCTTCTATGGAAAAACCTTCAAGTTGATCCATATAAACTTCCTCCTTAAGTTCTCTATTAAGAAAGGTAGTTTTTACATCCATTTGATGTAACTCCAAATCATAACAAGCTACCAAAGCCATAGTGATTCTTAAAGAATCTTTCTTTGAAACAGGTGAAAAAGTCTCTTTATAATCAATGCCATCTTTCTAAGTATAACCTTTGTCAACAAGTCTTGCTTTATATCATTTGATATTGCCATTCGAGTCGCATTTAGTCTTAAAGAACCATTTACCCTCAACTCATTTAGAACCTTTTGGCAATTCAATGAGTTCCCAGACATTGTTATCAACCATTAATTTTAACTCATCTTTCATAACATCAATCCATTTATCAGACTTGTCACCGTTAATGACTTGTGAAAACAAAACAAGATCTTTATCAATACCAAAATCAAAGTTTAACTCTTACAAATAAACCACATAATCATAAAAAATAACCGACCTTCTTACCCTTACATGTTTATTTCATGCTATTCCACATGGCTCATTTCTGTCAATTAATGGTAAGTTAGTTTCTTCACAGGGTGCTTCTTCATTCAAATATTGTTCACCATTGCTTTGTTATTGCCATTCTAGAACAATATTTGGAATAACTGTGGATGTGGGAACATTTATAGGTGATGGAACATCAAACTTTATTTCATTAATATCCATACCTTAATTACTAATGCCCCCATCGACTTCACCATTCTCAATGAATTTGGCATTGCCTATCTCAATAATTCTAAAACTATGGTTTGGACAGTAAAACCTATACCTTTTAGATTTCTCTAGGTTACTAATAAAGTAACCACTAATAGTTTAAAAGTCCTATTTCTTTTCATGTGGATTATATACTCATGCTTCTTCTAAATAACCCCAAACATGCATGTGTCTTAAACTAGGTTTCCTTATAGTCCATAACTCAAAAAGAGTTTTAGGAACTACCTCACTAAGAATCCTATTCAAAAAATACACTACGGTCTTAAGTGCATACATCCACAAATATTTGGGTAAAGAAGAATTAATCATCATACTCCTAGCCATATCCATTAATGTTCTATTATGCCTTTTTGCCACACCATTTTGTTGAGGTGTGCCTGGCATAGTATACTATGCACATATGCCATGATTTTCGAGAAACTTTGAAAATGGACCTCTATTTTATCTAGATTCATTGTACCTTCAATAATATTCACCACCTCTATCAGACCTTATGATTTTCACTTTTCTGTCTAATTGCCTTTTAACCTTTTAACAAACACCTCAAGAGCATTTACAGCTTGAGATTTTTCTTTTAAGCAAATAGGCATATCCATCCAGTGAAAAATCATCTATAAAGGTGATAAAATACTTTTCTCCATTAAAGGATGGAGTATCAATAGGTCCACATATGTCAGTGTGTATTATCTCAAGAAGTTGAGTACTTCTTATGGCTCCTTTCTTGTTATGTTTGGTTTGTTTTCCTTTAATACAAACCATACATAAATCAAGATCATTAAAGTCTAGATTCGATAGAATCTCATTCTTTACTAATCTTTCTAACCTTGCTTTGGATATATGACCCCAATGTTTATTCCTCAAGTAAACAGAGTTCTCATTTGCATAACTATGCTTAATTCCAATATTTTGATGAACACACATTAAAAATGCAGAGAAATCAACATCAAGTTTAAATTTGTATAAACCATCCATAAGAATTCCAGAACCAATAAATGAATTATCTTTATTAAATAAATTGAAACATTCATTTCCAACTTTAAAGCAAAACCCTTTAACATCCAGTCTTGGTATAGAAACTAAGTTTCTAGATTGTGAAGGTACATAAAAAGTTTGAAATAGATCCAAGTGGCATCCGATATCTAAAAGAAGATGATAAGTCCCTATGCCTTCAATTATGGCCTTCATTTGGTTCCCCATAAATAAAAAGTTCTCATTTGGGTTTATGTTTTGGATTGTAAGGAATTCCAACATCATATTGGAAACATGAGTAGTGGCAGGAGAATCTAACCACTAAGTATTAAAAGGAACTTCAAAAAAGTTTGATTTGAAAAATAGATAAGTATTAAATGTACCTTTTTTTTTTTTTGCACCAAGCTTTACGTTGTGGGCAGTCTTTCTAATAATGTCCTTCATTTTTATAGAAATGACATTTATCTACCTTATTTTCCTTCTTTTAATTATCGGTAACCTATGAAACTTTAGTAGATCCTTTCGTCTTAAGTTTCTTGGATTTTGGTTTTTAGAACTTTACCAGCTCCTTGACCCACTAAGTTCACTATATGAACTCCTTATGCCTTTAGTCTTGTCTCCTCTTGAGTAAGCTTACTCGACAATTCGTTAACATCTTACTTGTCTTTAATAATGTTATAGTTAATTTGAAATGGTCCATACTCAGGAGGTAACAAGTTCAAAATAAATTGCACCATAAATGAGTCATCCACAATCATACCCAAACTCTTCAGTGTTGGCCTAGTGCACCAAGAAGAGGGTTGAATTGGTGGGAGATAAAAAAAAAAAAATGGAAGAAATAGTAAGATGATTAGAGAATTAAGAATGGGTTGAAAAAGATAAACACAAGATGTTTATAGTGGTTTGGGTGTTAATAAACCCTACATCCACTCTCTAATTCTTCACAATTGGATATTTCACTCAACTAAAAATGGTGTCTCCAAGCTCATACCTAACTTTCATAATGTATTTTATGGCTCACACACAACCCTTACAATTTGTTTTTTTAGGCTCACACAAGACCTCTCATAAGTGTTTTGGATAGGCTTACACTTTAACCTCTTATAAGAGTTTTGGTAGCTAGGCTAACTTTCAACCTACTTACAAAGGTGTTTAATGCTAACACCAAACAATCAATAACACATAAACAAGAATGAGAAGCATGAGTAGCAAATTTGCAAGAGTTTGGTTATAATAAATAAAATTCTCTTGTATTTACATATGTTTGGTAGTGTATTTATAGACAACAACCACCAAAGAGACGTTACTAAAAAACTATCCTTAAATCTTTAAGGGAAGTTAGGCAAATTTTACATTAAATGACTGTCGGACCAAAGTCGTGGTCGTGACTGGCATTTTGCAATCGTGATTTTCTAATATATGCTGGAAAGCTTGAAATCGCAATAGAAAACTTTGTTCTGTGTCTAACGACTAGTTCACATGTCCTTCACCCATTGGTCAATCAAGAAATATAGTCGTTATGTTTGACCAACTAACCAAAAGTAGCAGTTGTGATTTAATTTCCTCTTGGGCGAGACTAAGACTGTGAATTCTTCTGTTTGGTATGGAGATAACACTTTTTTAGATCGCGGTCTCGACATATGCTTCTTCCTTATGATTTTTGATATTCCAATGATTGCCTTGGACACTTGGTGTGTTGTGGTTAAAGCTATGGTTCTCTCCTTACTATTATGAAATTTATGGTCGTGATATGAGACACAAATGCGATCGCAAATTACTTTGTAAGTTAATCAACCTTCCTTCGACTGAGTTACGGCTACAAATTCGTCCATAAATTCTTATGGTCTAGCTTCATCCATCCTTATTACAATGTCGCAGTAGCAAATTAGGGGATATTGACTGCGAATTTTGATGTCTTCCTCAAAGTTAGAGATTTAGACTTCCATCCAACTTTCATTGAAAAATATCTTATAAACTATAAAACAAAACATTAGAACTAATCAATCTTTATTGTCAAGATCAAAAGAGGCTTGTGACGTAGGTTTGAACAACCTAGTCTAATAATCTCCCCCTTTTTTATTTTTAAAACTTAGATTGATCTTAAAGAAAATTAAATGCATGAGTTGTGAAGTTAGAGTGGTCAATGATCAAATAATCAAAGAATAATAAAAGAATTCTAAATTTGAAAGAATAAGGCTCTTATAACTATTGTTCCCCCTCAACTTATGCTTTCCTTATGCATATTACTATTTTCTGTCTCATTGTTATTCTCTCTCCTTTTGGCAAGATCAAAAAGAGGCTTAAGTTTAAAAAGTGAATGAGGCACATAAATTGAGATAGAGTAATCATAAAAAGGAAATAACAAAAAATAATCACATAACATATGAAGCAATGAATTGCAAAACAAATGCTTTTATTTATTTAATGAACTGTGGGATCACAAGCTTTACATTAAGAACAAAAAAGAAACAACAGAACAAGAAACACTAGAGACAATGTAGAAGATTGGAGAACTATTATTGTCTCCAGAATCATCAAGGTCTTCATTTGCCGCTCCACTTTAAGCTTCATTACCCTTTTCAACCTTTTGATTATCCTCCTCTTCAGGTGTGTCCTCCCAATCCTTAAAATCTGGAAGATGATAAGGAGTAGCACCTACTTTCTCCTGAAGATCCATCAGATCACTAAATAGGTGGGAGAGGAGGAGACATCATCTCCTGATCATCCTCATCATCTTATCAAGCTTCTTGTTGATAGAGGCAAAGTGATTTTGGCTTTGGGTTTAGGTTGGGGAGGTGGAATAGGTTGTGCTCCTTCTTCAATGACTAGCCTTTTTCTTTTTGAGGCTTAGGATGTTTATAATTTCTTTAGCATTAATGAGATAAGGTAAATCTAAAAAGTTATGGAATGGTAGGTATTTTTTTGTGAGGAACTTTTCATTTTCCTCATTAAGAGCACCCACATAATGGTAAATGACAGTGACATGAGAGAGAAGAAGAAACTGACTTTTGGGCTTTGTACTCATGTGGATCAATTGATCCATAAGGTAGCGGCCGATCTGAATCAATTGGTTCTTAGTAAGGCAGAAGAGAAAAGCAAGGTCTTTTTATGAAACCTTCTTGTGGCCATCACCTCTTGCATTAACAAAGAATGTGATGATACGATGAAGGAACTAGTTTGGGAGGGTTCAAATCTATTTGGCAAGGGAGGTCTTAAGGTCGTGTTTGGTCTCGATGGAAATTTCAGACCAAAACTCCAAATAGATGATATCAAGAGTGAAGATGATAAACGAAATGTTATCCTCGACTTGAAGATTAAAACAGTTTTGAAATTTATTCGAAGGTAATGAGAAAAGGGTCCCCAAAGGCTTAAAATGCTAATCCATATTGGCTTGCACAAGATTTTGCTCTTTTACTCAGGGTCACAGTACATATGAATTTACGTATTATCTCTTCATAACCAGGCACATCATGGAAAATGGACTCATTCTAACCCAGGTTTGAAAGAAATGAATCTCATCCTTTATTCCTAGTGACTTAAGGAGTAAAGTGGAAGGGATTCAGTTAGGTTGAATAATCTTTGTGAAGTTTGCCTTGTACCTATACTTCTCCTCCTTAGTTATCCCTTTCATCATGTGTAGAGCAGGTGGTCCAGAAGTTGTGTTACTGCTTTGCTTTTTTCTACTCTTGAGGCTTTCTTGGGGGCCATTGTAGATGAGGGATGATTAGAAGATGTTTGAGAGTAAGGAACAAGAGAGATGAAGGTTTCTAGTAAGAATGAGTAGAAACATTGTTTTAAGGGTTTATATAGGCCAGGAAAGGGTATGAAATGGCGATAAAAGATCAAAAATTCATTTAATAAGGGGTTACAAATAGTTGGCAGTCAAATCAATTAAATGCAGACAGTTACTCAAATTCGCAACCACGACCATCAAGTTGCGACCGCTAATTACGAAATCTCTAAATAATGGACAAAAAAGCCTTAGGAACCAATACGGTCAATGGTTAAAACATTTAAAATTTGAATAAATTCATGGAAAGGAATAAAAGTCACGATCACGACTTAATGGTTGACAGACGAATTGACAAATACCTGTAAATCACGACTGTGAATCAAGGAGTAGCGATCACAAATTATAAGACAAGAAAGATGACTAAGAAAAGATAGGATTTTACTATCTAAGATGTGATCCACTTAATGTATTGATGTTTAATTCTTACAAATTGGCATAGATAGATCCAATTGCACACAGAATTAAGACATCCAATCAAATTGACAATACATACAACACACATAGCAATCAATCAATAATGCTTCACACAAAGAGTATTCTAATAATATCTAAATTTCACTTCAAGGAGTTTCCATCAAGTATTCCCAACTCTCTCTTAATGAAATTCATCCTTTCTTCATTGAGAGGTTTTGTGAAAATGTATGTAAGTTGATGATTGACGTCTATAAATTCTAGCATTACATCACCATTTTGGACATGAGCTCTAAGAAAATAATGCTAATGTTTATATGTTTGCTCCTAGATTGTTGGATGGGATTCTTTGAAAGATTTATTGCATTAGTATTGTCATATTTGATGGGAATGTGATCAACAACTTTGCCATAATCCTTTAATTGTTATTTCATCCAAAGGACTTGGGTGTAATAATAACTCATAGCTACATATTTAGCTTTGGCAGTAGATAGGGCAACTGAAACTTGTTTCTTCCTAAACCAAGACACTAAACACTCTTCTATGAATTGACAAGTTCTAAAAGTGCTCTTTCTATCTAGAAGACTACCAGCATAATCTACATCCGAATAACCTATGAGGCTAAATGATGAATCTCTAGGATACCATAAACCTAAATGCAATGTGCCATGTAAATATTTGAAAATCATTTTAACAACATTTAAATGAGATTCTTTAGGATAAGATTGAATTCTAGCACACATGCATACACTAAACATTATATCAGGTCTAGAAGTGGTAAGATAGAGTAGAAAACCAATCATACCTCGATATCTCTTCTCATCAACCGACTTACCCAATTCATCATTGTCTAACTTGATGGTAGCACTCATTGGTGTTTTGCTACTTTACATCTTTCCATGCTAAATTTCTTGAGAATGTCCTTTGTGTATTTGGCTTGGTTGATGAAGATTCCTTATTTGGTTTGCTTGATTTGTAGACTAAGAAAAAACTTGAGCTCTCCCATCATGCTCATCTCAAATGTCGTAGTCATACACTTAACAAAATCCTTACAAAGAGATTCATTAGTAGCACTAAAAATGATATTGTTGTCCCTAGGCACCAAGAAGGGGGGTTGAATTGGTGTTTAAAAATTTAAACTAAAGATTAAGAGAAGAAGAAAGAATTGCAAGGAGACAAAGATTTTATAGTGGTTCGGGCAAAACAATCCCTACATCCACTCCC